>JAODAL010005428.1:0-143700 GCA_025379985.1 Phyllomedusa bahiana | reverse complement strand
TAATGGACATAAAAAATATAAGGCTTCCGTGGAACACCCTCTGCAGCGGGTGATACTTTGTAGACAGAGGTGAGAAATCACAATTTAAAATGTCATGCCTGACCTCCCCAACATGTTTCACCAGCTAAACTGGCTTCATCAGGGGTAAGAGGTCCGGTCACATGTGGTGTAGCTCATTTCCTTTTAAATCAGGTGCTTATGTGACCCACACAATAATTGTACCCCAAATAACAAAAGTACCCCCAGCTAACCAGGGGACAACCAGGTTGGTACACACCCCATATAGTAGGCAGCCCCCAAATTAGGAAGGCAGATAGGTAGATGCTCCTTTTATATATGTTAGACCCTAAAAATACGAAATTAAAGTCAGATAAGTAGGTAAATAGGTAGACTCCCATTAGATAGAGGATACAGGACCCACAGTATGTAGGTAACTATGTAGGGCTCCCACAGTAGGTGGGTATATAGGTATAGGTGATGAGGTATATAATCCCCAATTCGGTAGCCCCTAAGTAGGTTTATAGGCCCCTTATTTAGTAGATAGATAAATATAAAGGTACCCACAGTAGGTAGGGAGATATATAGTCACCACTAGGTACCTATATAGACCGTCTCAGTAGGTAGGTATATAGGTTCCCCTCAGTAGGTAGGTATATAGGGTTCCCCAGTAGATAGGTTGGTATATATTGTCCCTCCAGTAGGTAGGTATATAAGGCTCCCCTGGTAGGTAGATATGTAGGGCCCCCCAATAGGTAAAGTGGTATATAGGGTCTTCCTAGTAGGCAGGTAAATAAGCCCCCCAGAAGGGAGGTATAAAGAACCCCTAATAAGTAGTTGCATAGCTTTCCCCAGTAGATTGGTTGTTACATAGGGTCCCATCAGCACATAGGTACATAGGCCCCCCTAATAAGTAGATGGGTATACAGGGCACCTCAGTAGGTAAGTACATATGTAGGTATATAGGGCCCCCGAGTGGGTAAGTAGGTACATAGGCCTGCCATTAGGTAGGTAGTTACATAGACCCCTTAGTAGTTAGATAGGTAGTTGCATGAGTCCTCCAGTAGTTAGGTAAACAGGGCCTCCTATCAATAGATAGGTAGGTAGACAGGGCCTCCTCCCCAGTAATTAGGTAGGTAGACATGGCCTCCCTCTAGTAGTTAGGTAGATAGACAGGGCCTCCCTCCAGTAGCTATGTGGGTAGATAGTGTCTACCTCCAGATGTAAGGCTGGTAAACAGGGCCATCCCCAGATGTTAGGTAGGTAGACAGGCCCTCCCCCACGTGTTAGGTAGACAGGGCCTGCACTCACTAGTTAAGTAGGTAGACAGGGCCTCCCCCAGGTGTTAGGTAGGTAGAAAGGTCCTCCGCTCAGTAGTTAGGTAGGTAGACAGGGCCTTCCGACAGTAGTTAGGGAGGTAGACAAGGCCTCCCTAGTAGTTAGGTAGGTAGACAGGGCCTCCCCCAGGTGTTAGGTAGAAGGGCCAAGTAGGAATTGGTAGGAAAGTGTTGGAATATTGAGAAGTCTAGATGTTTGTGTGGTTAACTCTGCAGGGAGTCGTGGCCGGGAAAAATCATTATGGTTCTGAGCCAAATGGAGAAGAAAAGGGAAAAAGAATTACTCACCAGAGAAGAGAACAACTCTGGATGTCAGTGGTTATTTTGTTGGACAGTGCTGTATTCACTGTCATGTGATGCCGACCCAAGCTGGTTTCTGACCATTCTGTCTTTATATGATAGGTTATATTGGTGCTGGTATATAAATGCAGTGTATACTTGTCCCTGATTGTAAAAGTGAATGTACACCTGTTCCTGACCCTGTGATTAGGGGTTTTAACTTTATTTACTTGCTTGTGTTTATAGTGTTACTTATTTCAGAAAGCAGTGAGGTACTTGACCAAGGAAAAACTTGGAGGTAGATATGGTATGTGGGCTGGTAGGGTGAGCAGTTATTGTATGTGGGCTGTTGAGTGTTAGTACCAGGGCTGCTTTTTAGATATATATACAGTATTTTGGTAAAAAGTTTTGACTCTTAGAACATAGTAACATAAAAATATGTATTTTTAAGCGATGATTATGATTTCAGAATGCAAGGAGCGGCCTGTAAAAAGAGGCATGATGTGAAAAGTGGTGTTGTGGTCTATAAAATGGGGTGGCAACTTAGCGACAACCCTGGGTTGCAAAAGTTCTACTCCCATATACTAATGTGCCACAAACAGGAAATTAATATCACCAATCATTCATTTTATTTAGGTGTATCCATATAAATGGCCCACCTTGTAGTTTGTCGAATGAATGTATAAGGTGTGGGATGGAGCCAAATAATTTTGGGGATTTCAGGATCCTCGAAAATCACTTCTCTTTGGTCAAACCCGGACCTTCTGGAATTTAAGAAACCTGAGGAATTTGACCTATTGAGAGACAATGATATTAATACTTTAAACCAAGTTCTAGCTTTGGGTTCATTGAAGAGCTTTGATCAACTTCAGGAATTTGGGTTATCACATACCTCCTTTTTTCAGTACCAACTATTTAGACATGCCTTTTCATCCCAATTTCATACACTAAATATACTTACCGTACATATGATAGTTTGGTTATAGATTTGCTCTGTAAATCACAACAGGGTTATATCTCTTTTGTAAAAGCATTTGTCTACAGAGTATTTGCATAAAACTCTCCTGGCGGCCAAAGCTAAATGGGAAAGAGATATTGGTTTCATCACGGAGGATCAATAGAATCATATCTTGGATGTAATTCCTAAATTGTCTCTGGGTGAAGGTTTTCACAACTAATGTTGATACAGCTTTACTGTACAAAATAGGTTTAGGTGATATGCATTTTGGATGTATTCTGAGACAGACTGTATAGTTGCCATCTCCATTTCAAGGTTTTATTTTTTTATTAAAAAATAATTGAAATATTTTTCCAGTATATAAGCAATCAAATCAGACAAAAACATATAAAGATTTGCCAATATGTTAAAAAAACAATGAACAGTAACGATATAACAAGCAGGCGACAGATGGAACAGGATAAATATCTCAAAATATCATTGAATTATACCAACAAGGTATCATAATAATATTGCTATAAAACTTTTGTGGCATAAACCTGTCATTATGGCAGAAGAAGAAAGACAACTAAGACACGGAAACAAGAAACATAAGGGAAAGGAAAATATGTGGGAGGGAAGGGTAAAAGAAAGAAGGTGAGAAAAGATGATGACCGTTGGTTCCTTAAGTGGGATGCATGGTCCAATAAGTGTCCCATGTAGACAATACCTCTACACGATGAATAAGGCATACACTACGATTTTTTGCTACTATGAAGCATGTGCTATTGCAGTTTTTTAAAGATTTAAATAAAAAAGGATGATTTTAGAGCTATATTCCTGCCTTTGGATTGTGTGCGCTGTTGCGGAACTTCCTTTTTACAATTGCATTGCTGCAGACCGGCTGGAGATAGCTGATCATTCTTGTGCACCACACCCACTATGTGGAGTCCTTGCAAGATTACCCTGGATCTGGTGAGCTGACCTCTCCTGTTATACATTTTCAAAAAGATTAATTCTATCATGAAAGGAGGCAGTCATAAATTTAAGCCTTCTAATCTCTCTAACCTTTTGACAGAGGTCAGTAATTGCAGGTGGGAGAGTCTGTCGCCACATTCTCACATCTTGCAGCAGTGAGGATATTCAACATAGGTTTAGCATCTGTTTTTGAAAGGCCTTTCACCATTTAGTAAGTAAACAAGAAGATCAAGTGAAAGTTTAATTCCAAGAATTTTAGCAAGAAGATTCCTGACTTGAAACTAAAAAGGCTTTATAATCAGACAATCCCTGAAGATGTGGGGTAATGTACCCACTGAGTGTCTGCAGCACCAACACGTCCCAGAATCCGAGGAGACAATTTCTTCAGTAAATCACGGATGTGATGGCAGAAGAGTAGAATTTTGCTGGCCATATTTCTTGAGCGGGGCTACCCGAGGGAGATTTTGTCCTCTGCCTATCGATGGGCTCGGAAAGCTGACCGTATCTCCCTTCTTCAACCACAACGTTTGAAGGAGTCCCAAATGCAAAATAAAACTAGGATAATCGGTACATTCGATAGTGCGTTTAAACAGATTAAGGGTATCATTACTAATTTTTGGCCATTACTACAGCAGGATCCGGATTTGGCCGAATTTATTGATCCCTATCCCCGTATTATGCTAAGGCGGGGTAGGAATCTTAGTGATACTCTGGTTTCCAGCCATTATACACCTCCTGCGTCTGCAGGTACATGGCTCGGAAACAAAGTCACTGGCATCTTTAGATGCGGTTCTAGTAAAGCCTGTGAATTTATTCATGTGTCCAAAACATTTACCAACATTACCACCGGGAGGACCTTTCGTATGAATAGCTATTCAAAGTGCAAGTCTCGAGGTGTGATATGTCAAGCATCATGTGATTGCCCATATATGTTTGTGGGCAAAACAATTAGGGAGGTCCGACGTCGCATTCTTGAGCATATCGGCGATATTAAAAACCATCGTGATACGCCCCTTGCACGTCACATGAACACTATTCATACCAACCATCCTCAATTGATTAAATTTTCAGTGATCGAAGTAGTCACTCCCTCTGCTCGTAAAGGGGATTTTGATAGAAAATTGTTACAAAGAGAGGCCCACTGGATTTTCCATCTGAGAACCCTCCAACCACATGGTTTAAACGATTCTCTTTTGTTTACATCGTTTATCTAGCTAGCCCTGTACCGTACATTGTAATTATTTATTTCTTTAGTATTATTGTATCTTTTGAATTTTTTTGAATCATTTGTTTATTTGTTTGTTTATTTAGTATCATTCACTAGTTATTTTATGCAGCTCTGTCCATCTATATATATATTTTATGCATATATTCCTTTACTGACACCTCTCTATATGTCTATAGGTTTATTTGTTTATTCTCCTGCCCTCAATGCTTGATACCCCGGTGTTATATTTTTCACCTGGGTGATAGGTGGCTTGCAGCTATGTGCCCTATTTTGTGGCCTGTTTCTCATGCAGCGTTTGCATTGCGCATGCACGAGTCTTCGCGCAACCAACCGCACACCTATCTGTATTATATTCTTTGTTTCAGCGTCTTTTTTCATGTAGTGCTGTGCTTTTTACTCTGCGCGTGCGCGAGTCTTTGCGCAGCTGTTTCTATACCTATCTGTGCTATGTTCTGAACTCGCCGTCTTTATCTTTATTCGGTGCATGCGCGGTATTTCCGCGGTATTACCGCGATATTTCGCATATCCATGTGCTATTGTTGTTTTCAATACAACTTTATTGTCCAAGTTGCGCATGCGCCGTACGCTATCTTGGACGCGGTCAGTATCGCAGCTGTTTCCCACAATGTGGGTAAGTAGACCTATCTTGGGGGTATTTATATGAGTGTGTTTGTATCAGGGCTGTTGCTGCTATTGTCATCTTTCAGCATCCATTCTTGTGCAGTACCACGGATCGTCATCTTGTGATCCTTGCACCTATTACCATCTTGTTGAAGGGACGTAAGCTTATCATAGTATATTGCATGCCATTGCATGCATGCATCTGTATAACAATCTGTCTATTCCGTGATGAGCCCACTAGACCCGTGGGCGAAACGCGTTGGATTTTGTCTTGTTATATGTATTTGTTCCTTATTATTTTTGTTTTTTTGTGTTTTGGCACTGGTGTATATTATTTTATCACTGTTTTGCTTTATTGTTTTTGTATGCATTGTTTAGGTTGTCCGTGTGGTACTGCAATTGTTAGGTAGGGTGTTCCTGTCCGGGGTCGCCCCTTTTGGGGCGGGTGCTCCGCGGTTTGCTACTTCTATCTTCATTTTTTCTTTTCTTTGGATTATCAGTTTTTTTTCGATTATATCATTAAAAGTTACATTTTAGATATCATACCCATAGGCAATTGTTTTGCTTGGTAGTTTTTTCTAGAGTTTTTTGGTATTTTTGCCGGGTAGCTATCTTGGGGCTCCTCCTACTCTATATTTTGGGGAGGCTGTAGTTTTTTGGCCATATATACTGCCAGATCGCGAAAGCCTTCCGTTTCTCCATATACAGTATTTATGTTTAATAAAATTTTCTGGTTAAGGATCAGATAGAATGGAATAAATTGCAGAGATGAGGCCATTAGTGGAGGCCTGACTTAAAAATGCGCTCAAAGGGCCACATGTATGGAAACTGTCTTGGTCTAAGACTTTCTTTGTTGCTCACAGCAACCAGTCACAGTTCCCCTTTTATGTCATATAGTTCTCTGAAAAAATTAAAGGGGCACTCTGTTTGCTATGGGCAACAAAGAGAATCTTAGACCAAGACAGTTTCCATACATATCCTGCAAAGAGTGAAGTTATACAGAGTATCACAGCACCATAAAGGGAGAACAGTAGGTGCTGAATTTCAAGGTAATGAAATTGAGACCAAGGTGGAATCTCATAGTCTCATTGGAGGTTCTTAAACGGAATCAACCTTCTATCACCTGCCTCGACAATGTCTGCAAACCTGAACAGACCATGCCCCAGCCACGGTCTAGCAAAAAGACCTTCTGAACTTATCGGAAGCAAAGGTGTATAAATGAAAGAGGCCATTGGAGAAGCCTTGGAGGCCAAAGGAAATCTATCTCTACAGTAATTCCAGATATATATTGTAAATTTTATTGGGCCTTAAAGATTGTCAAAAATGCATTGGTATGAATTGGAGTGAGCCATAGTTTCTCGATCTCCATCCACTTTGAGTATTCATGCAGAGTGGATCATGCAGGTATCGATGGAGGTGAACTTCCCAATAATAGTTAAGGATATTGGGGACTGCTAGATCCCCCTTACTTTTGCCCACCATTAAAACATCCTTAGCAACTTTATGTCTACCAAAAACCCATTTAAACCTAAGAATAACCGCGTGAAGTGATTTTAATTCCTTTAAAGGGACTGGGACAGGAGGGCTTCAAAGAGCTTAGGGGGAATGATCATTTTAACAGAATTGATTCTGCCAAAAAAGGAAATCAGGAAAGACACTTAGATAAGACTCCTCATTTCCTTAAAAAGGGGAGGAAAATTAGCACTGTACAGTGAGTTATAATGATCAGTGATTTGGTTGCCAAGATACTTAAGCGAGCAATATTGCCATTATTGAATTTAAGTGTGGAGTGCAAAGGAGGACGGACATTAAGGGAATAGGGGCTCTGTCTTAGCAGTGTTTACTTTAAAGCCTCACAATGTTCTAAAGGAACATAGTTAAGTTATGATATTGGACAGTAAACTTAAAGGGGTGTTATCGTTTGAGCTGCTCGTGCTGTTCAGCTAATTTTCTCAGATTGAGTTTGAAATACAGGGGTGTGTCTCTCCTGTCAGCAGGCGTGTCTCTCGTCCCAGGAGGCATGTCTCCCCTCACTGAAGAACTGTGACATCATCATTTTGTTTAAAGCAGGGGATGCAGAAGGGTGTCTGGATATAACAGCTATGTAGCCTCCTGCCTGCTTATGTCTGCAGCCTTGAGGCTCCAAACTCCAGCAAGCACCTGTCATATGTCTTAGTTTACACACAACTGAAAGCCAGCAGCTGTTAAGATCTCTGCTTCCTGTCAGTGACATGTGAGTGAAAACGATGGGGGAAGAAGCAAATCAGCTTTCAGAGAAGGCCCTACTCAGCTTGTAACTGACTTGGGCTGGTGGTGCAGCGGGTAGAGCAGTGAGCAGTGATAGACTTATTGTTTTTACAATGAAGGGGTTTGGAGTTCTAGTCCCCTCACAGGGTTCCCCCCCCCCAAATTCTACACATTTGTAGAGAGGCCTAAAATATATATGTTAATCTCTATAATGATATATATACACATTCAGGGCTCCCCTTTATCATTTCTCATCCCCCAGATTGTATGCAGTATGTTGGAAGTGCTTGGTGTGACTGCAAGGATGGGACACTATATAGGGGAGCTTTGTGTTTGTATATGAATAAAATTATAGATGTCTATACATATATTTTCATATCTTTACATATGTGTACAAATTTTAAAGAAATAAACAAACAAAAACTACTGATGGGGCTTGAACTCCCAACCGCTGGCTTGCAGGGCTAATCACCTATGCACTGTACTATACAAGCAGCTTATGCAGACTCAGTGTTGAATCCTTATGTTATACACTACAGGGGATGACGTCATAAGGAGGCGGGGCTTGCATTCGATCTGAGGAACAGAACGCCTTCTTTTCCAAGTAGCAGCTTAAGGACTGGACCTGTGAGGAGGTGAATCAACCTCTTGGCAAAAGCCCCTTAAACAGCCAGTAATTACCCAGAACATTGACCCTAAAGCTGGGAGATGTACATAGAGCCAGCAGACCTTGAATTCACTATCGATTTTAACAGCTCAGAGGGGGAGTAAACACAGAGTGTGCAGGCAACCAATCACAGCGCAGGGGGCGTGGCCGGGGCGTTTCCTGTCTAGGGGCGTATCCCAACAGGCTGAATGAAATGTCAGCCAGCCAATCACAGTGCAGGGGGCGTGTCTAGGGTGTGAGAATCGACCAGGGGGCGTTCTGACCAGCAACAGCAGAAATAAAGACAGTTTTACAGAGAAGCTCATATCTGCTAAACCAAGTGACAGAGGTAATGCAACCCAAATACAAAAGTGCTTATTTTTACTGTCCCCATAATCTGAGACATGATCTTTGTAACGATAAAACCCCTTTAATTGTAACAGCCAGTGTCAGGCAGCAGCTGCCAATGCAAACAAGATTATGGGGCGTATTAACCCCTTAACGACCTTGGGCGTATCAGTACGTCCCAGGGCTGCTAAGGGGCTTTGCAGGGGGATCGCTCCGCGACCCCCCCGCACAGCCGCCGGGTGTTAGCGGCAAATCGGCGCTAACACCCGGCAGTAACAGCGCCGGTGGGTGGCTCCGCCTGCTGGCACTGTTCTACCCATCAGGCGCCGCGGCTAAGATGGCCGCGGCGTCTGAATTAACGGCGATCGGTGCCGCGCACCGATCGGTGCGGTGATCGGCATAAGCGCAGCTATGCTGCGCCGATTCGATCACCGGGCATTGTGGTGGGGAGCCTTGTGAAGGCTCCCGTCACTTACCCTGGCCGGTTTGCCCCACTTCCGTCTGCAGACAGGAAGTGGGGAAACCGCCATCTTTGTACACCCTAATGCAGTGCCTATGCAATGCATTAGGTTGTATTAACAATCGCGCCACCTAGTGGTCAAGTACCATAGGTGGCCTCAATGTTACAGTAAAAAAAAAAAATAAAGTTTTAAAGTACAAAAAAAAAGTATTAAAAGTTCAAATCACCCCCCTTTCCCCATTTTACAAATAAAATCATTAAAATAATAAAAAAGTTACACATATTTTGTATCGCCGCATCCGAAAAAGTCAGATCTATAAAAATATAACATCATTTATCCCGTACGCTGAACACCCTAGAAGAAAAAATATCCAAACGATAAAATTGCGTTTTTTGGTCACTCAAAAAATGGAATAAAAATGATCAAAAAAGTCGCATGCAGTCCAAACTGCTAGCGATAAAAAGTACACTTCAGCCCGCAAAAAATGCCCCCTCACTGATGTCCATAGGTGTTAGTACAAAAAAGTTATTGGTCGCACAAAATGGCGCCGTGGCGCAAATTTCAAAAATAGAAAATGTTTGGAATTTTTTTACGGTACCAAAACATAATGGAAACCCTACATGTTTGGTATTGCCGAATGCGTAACAACCTGAAGAATACAGATAACACATTATATTTACCGAATATTGAACGCCGTAAAAGCAAAACCCCCGCAAACATGGCGAAAATACATTTTTTTTCACAATTTGTCCCACTTGGAATTTGTTTGCGGTTTCCAAGTATATTCTATAGTATAGTGAATAACACCATTAGAAAGTACACCTTGTCCCGCAAAATAAAAGCCCTCATGTGTCTATGTAGGTGGAAAAATAAAGAAGTTATGGCTTTCAGAAGGCGAGGAGGGAAAAAACGAACGTGTCACCAAAAAAAAAACGCCTGGTCCTTAAGGGGTTAAAAGGGGCATAAATTCACATGATGAGAATATTATTCTCCCATTATACAAGTCACTGGTTAGACCACACATGGAATATTGTATACATTTATGGACACCAGTGCACAGGAAAGACAATGTAGAGCTTGAAAGGCGGGCAACAAAAATAATAAAAGAACTGGGTGGACTACAGTACCCAGAAAGATTAGCAAGATTAGGATTATTTAGTTTAGAAAAAGACAGTTTCGGAGGGACATAATAATTATGTATAAATATAAAAAAGGTCAATACAGAGATCTCTCCCATCAACTATTTATACCCAGAAGTGTATCTAGAACAAGGGGCCTCCTCTTTGTCTAGAGGAAAGAAAGTTTCTAAATAAACATAGAAAGGGATTCTTTACTGTAAGAGAAATGAGACTGTGGAACTCTCTGCCAGAGGAACTTGTCATGGTGAATTCTCCATGGATGCATTTCTAGAGTGTAATAATATAACAAGTTATAGTGACTAGGATTCTGGAGAAGGGTCATTGATCCAGAGGTTTATTCTGGTAGTCAGATTGGAGTAGGGAAGTAATTTTTTCCCTATGAGGACAATTGGCTTGTACCTCATGGGGTTTTTTGCCTTCCTCTGGATCAACACTATAGCACAATAGGCTGATCTGTATGGCTGTCTGTCTTTTTTCAGCCTTACAAGCTGTGTAACTATGTAATAAAAGCTTCGTAAAAATTTTGAAATCAGAATTTAGCAATGCAATTGGATGATCGTTGGCACATTCTGATGCGTCCCTGTCTGGTTTTGGAATAAGTGTGATATAGGAATGTGACATCGCATCAGGGACGGGTGCACCCTGAAGAAAGGAATTAAAGAGCTCCAATAGATGGGGTGTTTTAGATTTGCCGAGTACATTTTATAGCACAGGTAGGGAAGACCATTTGGTATAGGGGTCTTCCCAGATGGGAGTTCTTTACTAAATTCTAAGAGCTCCTCCATTTTCACAGGGGAGTTCAAATCTGATTTTGCCTCTACAGGAAGGGTAGGGATTGGACAAGAATCTAGAAAGCTCCTTATTAAAATTCATGCCGAGGGTAAGAAATATAGCTCCGAAACAAAATCAAGGAATATATTAGCAATAGATGCTGGGTCATAACATAGTGATTCCTCTTTGTGGCATAGATCTGGTTGTTCTCTCTTTTAACTCCCTTGCTAGAAAACTATGTTCTTTGTTGTTGTTCGGAAGAATCTCTGTTTTGATTAGTTTTAGTGATGAGCGATTGCGTCAACTATCGTCATCGAATCGATAGTCGATATCGTCAATTATCATGCCGATATCCGATAATAGATAATCGCCGATGACCATTAAAGTCTATGGGAGAGGAACAACACCTTCATTCTTACACCCAAACAGGGCTGGAGAAGCTGGAAGTAACAGCCACAACAGTCAAATGGATACGTGCTACATCTTAGGCAACACACTTAGGCAACAAGAGTCACAGAAAAAAACTCACAGACTATTCACTATCCCTGTCTTGTACCACAGCATGACCCTTAAACCTGCATGACCCACAAATTAAAAAGTGCCAGAAGGCAGTATTATTTGAACCATCATTTTACTTGAACTGGACATTGACTATCCCTGTCCTGGAACGCAGCATGACCCTTAAACCTGTCTGACCCACAGATTAAAAAGTGCCGGAAAAAGGAGTCTTTCAACCACCATTTTAGTTGAACTGGACATTGACTATACCTGTCCTGGGCCACAGCATGAGCCCCAAACCTGCATGACCCCCAGATTTAAAAAGTGCCGGAAAAAGGAGTCTTTCAACCACCATTTTAGTTGAACTGGACATTGCCTATACCTGTCCTGGGCCACAGCATAACCCTTAAATCTACATGACCCACAGATTTGTGGCCGTGACTGGAAGGACGAGGAGGTAAGACTGCTCGATGCAGGTTGCATTAACCACTGAAGAACAGATTGGCGACGCTGTTCGTTACTGAGATTCACAGGGCCCTGACCCAGCGATGACAGGCCTGACGGTCCTGCAACCAACGATCCGCTGGCTTGCATGTTGTCGCCAGCACTGGAAGGAGCACCTTCTCTCGTACCTCTACCTCCATGTCCTACACCCCTCTTTGCTCACTTACCACCTGCATTTCGCTCCATGTTCAGAAAGATAAAAATTTAAGAAGGTATGGAAGAGTTTTTGACAGTCTCTTATTGAAAGACGGCAAATCACAGCTATTCTTAAATCCCTCTAATTTCCTACAGCCAACTAGGATTAGAAACAGAATTGTTTCTAGCAAATACCTGTGAAATGCGGTCTGGTGGAAGAACCATAAGACAAAATCAACAGTGTTCTTCCTTCAGTCCCAGGGATTTACAACTGCCCAGTAGGACTAGGAATTGATAGTTTTCAACAAAATATCATACAAGTGCGCTATCTGCGCCAAACTGAGATTCACCGAGCGCAATAAAACTATTCAGAAGTTACACGGATGAGAAATTGCGTTTTTTGCAGCAATGACAAACGAGAACAGTTGCTAGAAAATTTTTCTATCAGAATTGTCGTACAACATGGCTATTTGAAAAAAACTAGGGCCGCACCACGTGCAATACAGCTATTTAAAAGTTATACGGATAACAAACGGTGGTTTTTGCACCAATGAAATACACCAACAGTAACTACAAAATTTCTGTATCCAAATTTAAGTAGAAGGTGGCTATTTGAAAAAAACTGGGGCGAACCAAAGTGCAATACAGCTATTTAAAAGTTATACGGATAAGAAAAGGTGGGTTTTGCACCAATGAAATACAACAGCAGTTACCACAAAATTTCTGTATTCAAATTTAAGTACAAGGTGGCTCTTTGAACAAAACTGGGCCGCACCAAAGTGAAATACAGCTATTTAAATGTTATACGGATAATAAAAGGTGGGTTTTGCACCAATGAAATACAACAGCAGTTACCACAAAATTTCTGTATTCAAATTTAAGTACAAGGTGGCTCTTTGATCAAAACTGGGCTGCGCCAAAGTGAAACACACCTATTTAAAAGTTATACGGATAATAAAAGGTGGGTTATGCACCAATGAAATACAACAGCAGTTACTAGAAAATTTCTGCGAGGTGTGCTGGCCAAAAACTGGTAAAAAAAATGCCATTTCAATGCAGGTTCAAAGCAGAGTCTGGGCTGCACAATATACACTCTCCTTTCAAAAGCCTGCCTGCCTGTTTGTCTGTGTTCGCCCGCAACCGCCCCCCCCTCCCCTGTGGCTGTATAGCGCTAGATGCTTCTTTAAAAGTCTCTGTCTAACTAACTAAAAGCTGAAACTCTCTAATCTACCTATGTTCTAATGTTCACAGCTAAAAGCATAGTTGTCTGTATGAATAAAGAGAACTGTGTCTCTGAGCTGAGCTGTATTGAGAGAGATCTAGCACACGTCCTGCTCTAGTGAGAGACACTGAAACACTGATGATGAACAGGAAACGCTGTTCTATGCAAAACGAGGTCATGTGATTTTTCCAGCCAATGACAACCATACACATCACCCTGCTCTATGCTCTACGCTGATTTGCTGGCCGCCAAAATGACAGGAAGCGCCGAAAATGGCGCAATAGTAATAGATTATGCGCAGATTCTCACCTAAAATATCGCGTGATCGGAAATTTCCGATCAACCTAAAAACCGTGCCGATTTCAACTTTGTCGATTATAATCGCTCATCCCTAATTAGTTTCTTTTCAATACTGAAAGCTATGTCCTTTAATTTATTGCGTGTATCGACTTTACGCCAGAGCCTAGGTACGCGTGGGTGCCTGGACATTTTCTGGTCCAGAGTCCCTAAGAGACACCAAAGTTCCATGGTCTTCTATGAATGATCTTTTTTAAGTTTGGCACCCAGTGCTTTACAGTTACCATGAAACACTGCCTTTTGGGCCCACCAGAAGATAGATAACAAGGTGACTGAGTCAACATTAATATCAAAGAAAGTGGTTATTCACTCCCTCAACTTCTCATGATCTATAGGCCTTTTGATCAAGGGCTTGTTTAATCTCCAATGGCAAGAACACAAGACTGAAATCAGCATTGGCTGGGGCATGGTCCGGGCTGAATATCAGAGTCATTTAGCATGCGAAAGGCCGGTGTCAGGCCGCAGCACAGTCCTTAGTCCATAAGGTATGGCAGAGACTACACTTTTGATCATGATTTATACCTGTATTGTGCATGTTCTCTGCACTGTCCGAACACGGTCTGATTATGTTCTGACTGGGTTTCATTGACAGCTTTGCCACACCCATCTGTTTCTCTGAGGCAGGGCTGCAGATCATTCAGTTTGAGTGGTGAGTGACAGTTGCCTTCACCACTTACCTTTCTCACCTGTTTGTTTGCATTCTGTGTGGTCTGGGTGTCAGAGGGCCGATCCAATCATAGCCTGGACTGCTGCTCTGACATCCCTTAAGTAGATCACTTCTGCTCAGCAGCATCGCTGGTTATAGCCTTTGCTTGAGCTGGTGTGCTTGGTATATGTTTTAGTTTTTTTGGTATTCCGACCTTGTGCCCACCTTTTTGACATACATTTATTGCCTACCGATTCTGTACCTTTTCTGTTCTCTCTGGTTGTGACCAATTTTTGCCTGACCCTTCTTCATTGTGTTTGTCTGTCTTGTCTGTTCAGTGTTTGCATGTATTTAGAGTAGGGGGTGCTGCCCTGTTGTCGCTGACCGACTAGGGTCTGGTCGGCAAGGGGCAGCCTTGGGGGTCTAATTCTCGTGTGCACTGTCTGTCTGTCCCTATCTTTGTATTCTCTCTGGGGGTCCCTTACAGCTGGTATATTGCCAAAAATGTAGTCAATCCTCATATGTGTCTGATGGGGATGAGAAAAAGTAAACATTTTATCCCTAGGATAGTTGATTCTCTAAAAAACACGAGATCTAATTATCTTAGCCTTGTCAAAGCTGAATCAGATACCCTACTCCTTAGTGAGATCCTATCCATTAAGCCCAAGAACACCATATTTAATTCCCCTCCCACCACTACTGTTGTTGCCTGAAATTTGGCTAGTTTCGCTAATACCTTGCTGAGAAATGAGGTTTGAGAAGAATTAGGTAAATATGCATTGCAAAGGTTGATTAACTTGCCAGAAAACCATTTAGAATGAAATAATGACCTTCTGGGGGGCGTGGCCTGGACGAGCATGGAGTAAGACTAGTCAGAGGAGCTCCAAGGGACCCGTCTCTAAAACGGCACCAATAAACCCATTTCTGCTGCCACCAGCACCAAATCAATTATAAAGGACACAACCGACCTCCTGCGGCCTCTAGCGAGAAGCCCGGCTCCTGAACCGAGCGCACGGACCTGCACTCCGCCTCCGGTCCCGGCTCTACACGTCGGGCCGCTCCTGCCTCTATCACGTTCCTGCTCCCCTGCAAGATAGCGCGGACCGTCATCGCTTCGCAGCGACACACAAACAGCACCGGGCGGCCATCCCTCCTGCTCACGCCGGACACAGAACTGAACCCGCAACTTCAGCTGCGTCCTCCGGCTCTTTCACCTGCGGCTCCGCTCGTCAGTGTGACCGCGGCTACCGACTGGGACCCGGCGCACTTCAACATCAGATAAGTGCCTCGTCCCTTACACACAGGGGTTCCCTCACGCTCGGGGCTGTGACCTAAACAACCCGGCCTGAAACCGGGCTCTGCAATCCCTCCCCGCTCCCCCACAAGTACCAACCGGCACCCCACAGCGGCGCACACGTGGCCACCGCCATCTCACCTTGTCCTGTGCCAGGACGCGAGCGCTTGCTGATCGGGACTCGGGAAGTGTCGGCCCCAGACGGACGCCTCTGCTGCGGACATAAACGAGGGCTCCTTGCAAATAGCCCTGTGCTGTGCTCAACCCGGCCTGAAACCGGGTTCTTCAGGGCCCCTGCGTCCCCTCTAGCACCATCCTGCACCCAGTAACGGCACGCACGTGGCCGCCGCCATCTTAACCACCTCCTGCTACTCTGCTCGCAGCTAACCTTTGGGACTCAGGGGGTGTCAGCTCCAGATCAGCGCCTCACTGGCACAGAAAGAGACCTTACTCAAATAAATCTGGGATCTGGATTACCCGGCCAGATACTAGACCCCTCAAACCCCCTGCGCTTACCTAAGTGCCGTCTGCACCCTGCAGGGGCGCACACGTGGCTGTGGCCATTTTGCCAGTCTGCTGCTAAGCTCCACACAGTATGGTCTCAAGAAATCAAAGCTCAACGTTTTCACAGAGAGGTCTCAAAAGAGGTCACAAAAGGGACTTTACAATTCCTCCTTGCTCCAATTATGTCTGCTACTTTCTAACCGGAAATTCTAACAGCTTGCCTCCCTCTCCATCGCCATCTTCTCGGTGGTCCGACCAATGGATATTCCAGTTCTAATCCAAGGACTCTGATCCCCTACTGACTCACCCACATACAAAAACACACCTGCAAAAATAAAAACAACAACCTCCCTATACCTGTTCATTTTTGGGCCCCATTCCATTCCGACATAGTCTTCCCACGGTCAGCTCTCCGCCCCCTGGATAACGCCGGGGGATCCAATCGAATGGGTGGCACCGGTAGAAGAAAACCTAGGGCTAAACCAACAAAACTGACAGAGTTTTTCCCCAGTCCTCCTCACAGCCGCTCTCCACAGAAAAACGGATGGCCCTCTCTCCCCCCACCACAGGGTCTCCACCTTCTGTCTCAGCAGATAGGGATTCTCAACACTCCACTAGCCAAACCTCCCCTATGGAAACAACACTCCAACGCCTATTCTCCTCCTTCAGAGAAGATCTCCAATCCGACTTTAAAAACATGATGGATGACTTCCGTACTGATATGCAAGCTCTCATTTCCAGGACAGATCACCTAGAAACGAAAATGTCGGAATTCACGAATTCACACAATCTACTTATCGATGCAAACTCTGCGTTGGAAGAGGAGGTTCAGAGGCTTTCTTCTAAACTACTCGACCTGGAAGACCGCTCACGCAGGGAAAATATTCGCATCAGAGGAGTTCCTGAATCGATCACCCAAGACCTCCTTCATCCTTTCCTTACTGACCTGATGGCTCTAGTTCTACCAAACGCATCACAAATAGATCTAACAATAGACCGTATACATCGTCTACCTAAACCACGACATCTGCACTCCTCCATCCCAAGGGATGTAATAGCAAAAATCAATTTTTTTCGCACAAAAGATAATTTTTTAAGAGCCCTAAGGAAAAATCCACCGCTACCAGACCGCTACCGCGACATTGCCATCTTCCCGGACTTGTCAGCCGGCAATATGCTGAAAAGGAGAGAATTTGCTCAATATACCAAGATCCTCCGTGATCACGGTATCAACTACCATTGGGGCTTCCCGGTGAAGTTGATTATTTCCAAAGATAACTCTACAACAGTGTGTCATAACCCTTCTATGGTGAAGAATGTTCTCACTGCCTGGAATCTTCTCCACTCCCAATCTGTGACTCCACTGAAGACCCCAAGAAACCGCCCCGAGGCGCTGTCCCCCCTCTGGTCTGAGAAGCATCGTAGATCAGGTCCGGCCCCGGTTGACTGATCAAGGCAGTAGCCCAGTTATGGGTCCCTTCCTTTTTTCTCCTCTTCCCAGGATTTGAGACTCATGGCTCCTTCAACCATGGTCTCGAGTTTTTCTTGCTCTATGTCTTGCCTGCCAAGGACAGTTACCCCCCGTGCCACACATTCTTCCCATATATTGGGAATACTTTTTTTCTCTCATCCCTATTTTGCATTTTTGTTATGCTGTTACACTTTTTTATGTGTTGTTTACCATGCTCGAATCTCTGTCCTCATTGAACTTGCCATCCTCTTTGATGCTCGCAGTCTCCCTCCACAGGAAAAAACGGCTTTAGAACAAATTTCCCCACTCAGCTCATGGGTATTAAAATTCTCTCGCTAAATACAAACGGGCTTAATTCACCCTTTAAGCGGTCAAGACTGTGGAGGGGACGCTCTGAAGGCTGAGGCGGACATACTCTGTTTGCAGGAGACTCATTTACAACAGCAAGATAGTGGTAGATTGAAGCATAAAAAATTCCCGATAAGGTTTTACTCAGCTTCGATTCGGAAGAAAGCCGGAGTGGCAATCTTGGTAATAGATTCTGTTACCTTCTCACTCAAACAATCTATTATTGATGACAAAGGGAGATTCATCATCTTGCAATGCTCTTTAAATTCTGTTATATACACCCTAGTCACGATATATGCACCAAATAATCACCAACAGAAATTTATTGCTCAAGTTCTCAACAAAGCTAAATCACTACAAAGTAACAGCCTTATAATATGTGGGGACTTTAACATAGTAGCCAACCCTCAATTAGATAGATCCCGCCCTTCAAGAAACACAACTAATCTTCAGGCCTTTATGGCCATGGAGCAACTACATGATCCATGGCGATATTCTCATCCTAACGACAAGGATTACACGTACTTCTCAGCACCCAATCAATCCTATTCCCGTATAGATTTCTTCTTAACCAATAGGTACACCCTCTCCCAAATTCTGTCCACGGACATAGGGTACAGAACTTGGTCGGACCACGCGCCTATTTATCTAATTCTTCGTAATAACCTTCCCACTCTTCCCCACCCCCCTTGGAGGGTTAACAATTTCTTGCTCAAATCGGATCCGAATATTCAAAAAATTAAATCTGCACTCCAGGAATATTTTGAACTTAATTCCCCTACAGCCCCCTCTCTCTCCACATTATGGTGCGCTCACAAGGCAGTGATCAGGGGAGTATTCATTAAAGTGGCTTCAACTGCAAAGAGAAAGAGGAAGCAAGAGCTAGACTCCCTCTTAGAAAAAATCCGAACCCAAGACGAAATAACTAAGAAAGCCCCTTCCCAGTCTGCGCTCGACGAACTGTCCTCTTTAAAACAACAATTAAAAATTCTAAGCCTCCATAAATATGAGTCTTCCCTGTCCAAGTTAAAGTGGAATTTCTATGCACACGGAGATCGCCCCGGAAAACTCCTAGCTAGAAGGGTTAAACAAATACAAGCTAAATCCAGAATAGAGTTCTTGACGGTTAATAACCAGAAAGTGTTTGACCCCCGAAACATTGCCAAATCCATTGCCCAATATTATAAAAACCCTGTAACAATCTTAAGGATGACCCCTCCCTCCCTCCAATATCCCCACAAGTAGTCCAAACTTATTTAGAGTCCCTAAAGCTCCCGACTGTGTCTCAGGAGCATCTAGACTCTCTTAATGCCCCAATCTCTCAGCAAGAATTAGATAGTACAATTAACCAATTGAAGCTCAACAAATCGCCTGGTCCTGACGGCCTCAACAACGAATATTATAAACTTTTTGCCCCGGTCCTATCCCCACATATACTCCACCTCTTTAACTCATTTATGCTAGGCAATGCTCCCCCCTCGGAGATGCTCTCTGCTACCATTGTTACTATACCTAAACCAGGTAAGCGACAAGATTTAGTTACAAATTACAGACCGATTTCCCTTCTCAATTGCGATATCAAGTTATTCTCAAAGATTTTGGCAAATAGACTCAATACAGTACTCCCGTATCTAATCAATCCAGACCAAGTAGGGTTTGTCAAATCTAGACAAACAAGAGATGGAATCCGACGAGTGCTTGATATTCTGCAGATAATTAAAAGGGATAAGGTTCCCGTAGCTTTTCTCTCCCTAGATGGCGAAAAAGCCTTTGACAGAATCAATTGGCTATTTATAAAAGAGGTTCTGACTAAATTCGGCTTACTAGGCTCCATTTCCCAAGCCATCTTATCTTTGTACAGCAACCCCTCAGCTACTGTTTTTTCATCAGGCTTCCTGTCAAAACCCTTCCACATCACCAATGGAACCAGACAGGGGTGTCCCCTGTCCACCCTGATCTTTGATCTTTGCATTGAACCCTTTAGCGGAGATGATCAGGTGTTCCCCTCACATTTCAGGCATTCCTGTGGGCCCCCAACCTCACAAGTTAGCCTGTACCCCGGACGATGTCCTAATCCTATGTACAAACCCAGAATCATCTGTTCCAGCTTTATTAGATATTCTACTCTCCTATGCTCAAGTCTCTTATTATAAACTCAACATCTCCAAATCCACCATTCTCCCAATTAATTGCTCCCCTATTACATGCACTTCCCTTTCACAACATCAATTTACCCAGGCCCAATCTCATTTCGAATATCCTGGTATCAAAATTTTCCCGGACATATCTAAAACAATTGCGGTCAATTGGGGAAACCTAGTTTCAACTCTCTCGGAAGACATAAATAGATTCCAGCAGTCTTCTCTCTCTTGGATTGCAAGAATAAATCTAGTAAAGATGATGCTTCTCCCTAAATTCCTTTATATTGCTAGATCTCTCCCTTTCCTCATCCCTTCCCCATTATTGAAAAAACTCCAATCGCTTCTTCTGTGATTCATATGGAATTCTAGGAAACCTAGATTTAAAAGGCAATATTTATATATACAGAAGCGATTTGGAGGTTTAGCAGTTCCGAACTTGCTCTTATATAATATCGCTTCAATACTAGAACCGGTGTCACATCTATGGACAACCTCTCCTCTCCACCATTGGTCACACATTGAAAACCATTCGTTGCTTCCAGGCTCTACAAAAGACCACCTGTTGGCACTGTTACAAGGTTTTCCACTACTTCCTAGTACTCACTATAATTTACTAACCACTCAACATCTGATCTCCGTCTGGCATAGATATATAGTAATTCCAAAGGTCATTACTATAAAGAAATATAATTGCCCTCTGTCTATGTTGTATGGAGTTGATCTTAACATTCCACTAAACCACTGGATTGCTAAGGGGCTATGATTAGTAGGGGACCTATTCATGGATGGTGTCTTTAGGTCATTCCAAGATCTAGCACACACTTATGCGATCCCTAATTCACAATTCTTTATGTACTTGCAGGTGCGACATGCAATTAAGGCCATCCCCCAGTATACTGCTTCCCAGAATAAATCCCCATTCTGTCATTTTCTTTTAAGTTCGGATCGACATGTTAAAGGTCTGTCTGCTGCTATTCTACATTATCTCAACAACACCTAGACACTAAACCGGAATATATGGTTAAATGGGAAACAGAGTTAACCGAAACATTCTCCTTGGAAGATTGGTGGTCAGCAGCTGCCTCAGTTTCTAGGCATTCCAATTGCATTAACCATGTAGAATTAACCCGGAAATTGCATTTCCGTTGGTACCTAACCCCTGCCCGTACAGCACACATGTTCCCGGGCTCATCTAAAATGTACTGGAGGAGATGTGGTTCGGTTGGCTCCTTAATACATATGTGGTGGTCTTGCCCTATAGCCCAGAACCTCTGGAGAGAAACGGAACAGCTTATTCAGAACTTATTCCACTCTAGTTTTACTCTTTCCAAAGAACTAGCCCTACTAGATATTAACATGGGTGTCTTACCTTACACCCACCAAACGGTGATCCAACACATACTTATAGCGGCCCGCCTCACCATAGCGAGACATTGGAAATCATCTTCCTCATTAAACTTCAATGAAGTCATCAATAGAATCAACTCCCAGTTCCACAGTGAAATATGTTTAGTCACCCCCCTACATTTAGTGGCTAAGAAGAAGGCCAGATGGAAGACTTGGTCGGACTCGCCATTCGCAATTTAGTCTCTTAACATGCTATTTTAGAATATCTCCGCCTTCGGATGTTTTTACGGGGTACCTAGTACCACCCGGTGGCTTAAGGATGGCTAAAGTTTATTAGTACTTTATTATCGCATATCATTGGTATTGAACGTAACCTATATGTTAGGACCTGGAATGTACATGGCATATTTTTATGTTAATTCTTATTCTTTCTGTTCTCTTATTTTGTACATGTTGACTCTCGAGGCAGAGTTTGTACTTTTTGACTGTTTATGAAAACTCATGAATAAAAACTCAATGATTCAAAAAAAAGAAATAATGACCTTCTGGGTCAATTAGCGAAGAGGAAACTTTAACAGGGCAGGTACTGGCAATTAAAATTGCAACCCCAGTTTTCTTTCTATCAGTGGAAGCACATTAGTCCCTTGACGTTAAATGTCATACGTTTAACCATGGTGTTAGGCACACTCTACAGTCAATATTTAGAACCAAATAAAAGAAAAAAGGCATAGGAGATAAACATATGACAAGAGGAATTAACAGGAGGGAAAGGGGTAGACATGAACACAAAAGACAAGCTACAGGGAGAACAAGAGTAACAAAACAGAGATCTGTGAAACAACCAGGGAGGTATAGCATAAAGCTTACACGATTTGATACTCCTGGTTTAGGAGGCTGGAAGGATGCAATACAAGGGTCCAAATCGGGACGCTAGTGTGAGACCCCCACGAGGATACCAACCAACCCAAAATTCTCACCTCTACAAAAAAGTAGTAGAAATTAGAAGAAATGAAATTCCTGAGTAACTTAGCTGCACTGGTGTCAGAAATATATAAAAACACTTATGAAAAGCCCTTCATAGGATAGCAAGAAAAAAAATACACCTTTTTTTTAAACATATTTTATTAGGTACTCTCGACATTGTGCATAAAAATCATATACTTACAAACTGTATAAAGGTAACATATGGCTGCTGTCTAGAATACCAATATTTTGTATCTATATATAAGAACATCAAGGAATGCTCAATATAATAAAGACATTAAATCAAACAATTAAATTGCCTGCTTGTCCCTTTTCTAGTTCTTGTTATTTTTAAACAGATTCACAATAGATAAAACATCAAATAAAGTAGTGTCAATAACATTAAAAAATGTTTCAACATCAAACAATGACAGACAGGAATGAGATATATTTATCATGTCCCAATAAGGGGGAACTTCCCTGGGGACAGTAGGGCGTTCCATTGATTTTAGTCTCCCCAAAGTGCCCTTTAGAGTTTCAGTCAGAAACCACTTTGTGTACTGGAAAAACGTGAAGAATTTTTCCAGAAATAGTTTCCATTTTTTTTAAAATTGTTTTTCCTTTACCCCCCTATGTCTTTCCATGTATATCTGGTCAGCTATCGCATAAACCCTAGTCTGCTTTATAACCATGTCAATCGATGGGGTCAGTGGGTCTAGCCACTTGGCCAGCAAGCATCTTTTGGCCACCAAGAGTATTATATGAACCACTGCAGGCATACCAGCATTAGGAACCTCGCCTTTTGCATTATCGCTATCCTGGGACCGTGCAAAAGAAACACCTCTGGAGATATCATCACCCTGCCTTTCCATAAGGAAGACAACAAGTCCCCGACTTTAATCCTGCACCTGCGGGCATGCCCATAGTCCACGAAATAAGTCTGAACTCGCTTCACTGCACTTTGGGCAGGATGTAATACTGTCCGGAAACCCTGGAGATGCGGGGATGTCAAAGGCATATATGGCTGAGTGTGCCATTTTGAAATAAGTTTCGTGCCATTTCTCACTAATTATATGCTTTCTTATCATACTCCATCCTGTTGTGATTATTGAAGCTAGGTCAAAATACACCCTTTTTAACAAGAAACCCCCCCATCATCCTGAGGAAACATCATAGTATAACTACTCATTCATGACAGAAGAAGTCCTCCTGTACTATACTTGCATGCCACTTGTCACAGCAGGTAACCTCGTCGGGGGTAACAACCTGAGAATTCTCTTGCTGCAGAGTCCAAACTTCACTGCGGGAGTTGACAGTGAAGACCAGGGACTTCTTAGACTTCACTTCAGGCGCTGCTCTTACAGATGCTTCTGACCATTGTGACCCAGCTCCTGCTCCTGTTGCTGCTACACCTCTGGGTGCTATGTGCAACCCCAATCTGCATTTGACCATTCTAGTGTCCTTGGTTCAGCCGCTGGTGCCGTCTGGAGGTGTCAACCTTCATGTATTCAGGCTCTGCTGCAAACTTCATACTTTCAACTCTGGTATCCAAGCATTACCTTCCAGTGATCCACATTGAGAAACCCTTTGTCTATCTCCTCCATTAATAGTGAGGTTCTTGCAGGGGGATATCTTTCAGGCTGTTAGCACTGCTGATCAGGGCAATACATTAAGAAAAGCTTTCCTTTTATGTGGTTCCAAGATCTACATGTGCTATTCTTCTTGGTCTCCCCTGGTAACCCTCTAATACTCCTGTGATCAGCTGGAGGTCCGGTGAAGTCACTCATTGGGGCAACTCTTGTTGCACTTTGTGCCTGTCTGCATTGCAGATGTCTCTGCTCTGCATCAACCTTCACCTCCTGCTCTTCCTGATTTGCCGGTTACCTGCAAGGACTTTGCGGATGTCTTTTGCAAGAAGCAAGTGAAGACACTGCCTCCACATACACCTTAGTACTGTATCCTATCAAGCTCCAGATTACTCTTCCTCGTGGCTAAGTGTATGCCTTGTCTTTGCCTAAAACCAAAGATATGTTGTGCTATGTCAAGGAAAACTTGAAAAAAGGTTTCAAATTTTCCCCTGGGGCCTCTCTTCCAAAGTATTTGGTCATTGTGAGATTCACAAATTTTTCCTCTTAATTTCCAGGCTTTGTGGGTGGCCTACCCTTACTCTAAATGTTTAGGAATTTGTGTTGGCCTGCACTGCTTGTTTCCATAGTAGGGATTCCCATCAGAAACCCGCTGGCCTTCTACTCCTATTGCCAGTGCCTCAGGCGCCCTGGTCTGTCCTCTTCTGATTGTACAGCAATCCGGGTGGTAGTGGATTGCTTTTCCAAGATGGCCTACTTTATACCTCTACCCGGCCTTCCCTCTGCTCCCCAACTGGCTTCCTTGTTCTTCAAGTTCTTTTTCCATCTGCAGAGGCTGCTGCTGCACAAAGGGCGACATGTATGAAGCTCGCCACGTCGGAGCGCAAGTTTTCGAGCGCTCGAACGTGAAAGCTGCACCTCATGTATGTCGGCGCCAGGAGATGTGCTCATACATGCGGTTTTTTAAAGCCACCGTGCCCGCGGGTGTGTGAGGCGCAGTGTGGGATTTTTGGCGCATTGGCCCTCCTAGGATCACCGGTCCGAGGAGGTGCGCTCTACGGGTGAAAAAGTACCGCGCCTCCCCAGTGGCGAGGCGCATGGGGGGACTTAGGCGCAGTTTTGGGAAAATATATAAGATCGCTCAAGAAATAATTTCAGCTCTCAGCTCCGTAGGCATGGAGTATGAATCAAAAAAAAACTTTTTATTACTGTAAAACATTATCCGAAAAAGAGCTAAAACCCTTTTGTTAAAAAAAATACATAAATAAAATCATTTTTCCAAAATCAAGAACGGCGCTATATCAGGAATTTGGATATTGAAAATTGCCGGGAAATACAGTAATTAAAATTCTGTAAGCTCTTCTCATTGGTCGGCATAAACCAGCCAATCAGAATAGCGACAGTGAACCATTATAACCTATGGAGAAGTATTGACCAATCAAATGCAAAGGCGGGACAGTTCAAAATACAGTAAAAATGCAGAAAAGAGCTGATTGGTTGAACTAGCGGGGGCTTGGCAATCCCGGCCAATCAGAATGGGAGGGGGACAGTGAACCATTAAAAACCTATGGAGAAGTATTGACCAATCAAAATGCAAAGGGGGGGACAGTTCAAAATACAGTAAAAATGCAGAAAAGAGTGATTGGTTGAACTAGCGGGGGCTTGGCAATCCCGGCCAATCAGAATAGGAGCGACAGTGAACCATTATAAGCTATGGAGAAGTATGGACCAATCACATGCAAAGGCGGGACAATTCAAAATACAGTAAAAAAGGCAGAAAAGAGCTGATTGGTTGAGACCAGGCGGCAGATACGAATCCACCAATCATATGTAAAAATATAAATTAAATAAATTCATTTTTATTTCTTTATTTTCGTTACACCCATACTATTGATTATTGGCTAATGAAATTAAAGAAATAAAAATGAATTTATTGAAAATTAATATTTTTTTTTCGTTACCCCCATATTATTGTTCATTGTATATAGAGATCGGTACAAACTTCGTGAGCCCTTATCATTTGATTTCTGCCATGTACAGTTTTATTACAGTTTGCATTAGAAAAAAGCCATAAGAGCGATCGCTCGCTCTCCATTGGCCCAAATAACCGCGCCTCTTTTAACTAAAGCCAATCACAAAACAGAGCTCGCTTTGCTTTTTCTTTTCCCCACAAAAAACTCTATGAGATAAGTAGCTCACCCGCTGATTGGCTAAAGCAGGAAACGAGCCCCTCTTCCCCCCAACCAATCACAGTACTAGAATATTTTCCAAAGACAGTAATAACGTTAGGGCGCCCTTCTATCGCGCCCTTCTTGCTCCACTCAAAATAGACGCACTACATATGATTGGTGGGTATTCATATCTGCCGCCAGTTTTTAAAACCAAAATCAGCTCTTTTCTGCCTTTTTTTACTGTATTTTGAAACTGTCCCCCCCCTTTTTGCATTTAATTGGTCAATATTTTCCTCCATAGGTTATAATGGTTTCACGGGTCGCTTCTATTCTGTTTGGGTTGTTTTTTGCCGACAATGAGAAGAGCTTACAAAATTTGAATTACTTTTTTCCCGGCAATTTACAATATCCCAATTCCTGATGTAGCGCCCGTCTCGGCGACAAACGCGGGTTTTTAGGGATTTGGGTTAATTTATGTTTTATAGAAGGTTTAAGCCTCTTTTTCAGTAATGTTTTTTTCACCTAATAAAAACGATTTTTTAAATCATACTTCATGCCCACGGCGCTGAGAGCCGAGATTTCATTGCCCGATCTCTCCATTGACTACAATGGAACAAAGTAGTCGCACTCTGGGTTTTGGCGGGATAGCCAAGCCCTGCTAGCTCAACCAATCAGCCTCTTTTTCGCAATTTTTACTGTATTTTGAACTGTCCCGCCTTGTCTTTTGATTGGTCAATACTTCTCCATAGGTTATAATGGTTCACTGTCGCTCCTATTCTGATTGGCCGGGATTGCCAAGCCCCCACTAGTTCAACCAATCTGCTCTTTTTCTGCCTTTTTTACTGTATTTTTAACCCGTCCCGTCTTTTGCATTTGATTTGGGCAATACTTCTCCATAGGTTTATAAAAGGTTCACTGTCGCTCCTATTCTGATTGGCTGGTTTATGCCAACCAATGAGAAGTGCTTACAGAATTCGAATTACTGTATTTCCCGGCAATTTCCAAGATCCTAATTCCTGATATAGCGCCGTTCTTGATTTTTGGAAAGTGATTTTATTTATGTTTTTTTTTTTTTTTATGAAAGTTTGAGCTCTTTTTTTTGATAAAAGTTTTAACACGTAATTAAAAACGATTTTTGGAATCATACTCCATGCCTCACGGAGCTGAGAGCCGCGATGGATTTCTTTTGCAATCTTCTATATGTTTTTCCTCTCATGTTACTTTCTCGTTCACTTCGGGCCCCCTCCGGCTCATTTTAGACCAACTTTAACAAGGTCTGCCTGTCGGAGCTGGCGGAGCGCTGCAATGCGCTGCACTTTGCCGGACCCGCGATCATACATGCCCGGAGTTTTCGAAAAGTGCCGCATCCCGCCCCAGAACGCCCAACCCGCACCCATTGCACGCCCCTTATGTTAAGGCGCATCTGAAAGTGGCAAAGGCTGCCCTAATATCGCATCACTGCGTTTTGACAGGGGATTCGAGCCGGTGAGGCGCCGTTTTCGCGAGAAAAACCCGGGGCCAAATCCCGAATCATACATGGCGCCCAAAGTGTTAGATCGGTGAGTGCAGTTCATCTCAAGGTTTTGGCGAGTCCCGTTGCAAGTTTCTAGGTGCAGTGAAGCTGGGCTTCTCTTCGGCTTATCATTTCCCCATCCAATGGTCAAGTGGAACGAGTGAATCAGGGTTTTTGCCAAACTACCTCCTTCAGTTTCTAAATTTTCACATCAAGATGACCAGCAGACATGTTACCTTGAGCTGAGTTCTCCTACATTAACCATGTATGGGAATCCTCAGATACTACTCCCTTCTACATTGTGTTTGGGCACCATCCACAGTTTCCTTTTCCTGCCCTTTTAAAATTTCGCCTCCACTTTGCTTCAATGTGAAACACCTAGATGGTTAACAAACTTTCTAAATGCTGTTTTGATTGAATACTTTGAGGGGTGAAGTTTTTAAAGAATCAGTTATGCACATAACTAAAATACAGGCCCCCCAAATCTACGTGAGAACTGGGCTGTTTTCTAAAAAAAAAAAAATATATATATATATAAAATATTATATATATATATTGTTTTAAAAAGCCTAGGCGAATAAGGCTGAGATCCGCCCCACTTGCCAAAAAAGTCCCAAATGACCCTTTCGGGAATTAAAGAATTAGTTGCCTTTATTAATAAAAGCACTATGGGTTCTTACCACAATGCATTTTAAAAAACAAGAACTAAAAGCCCAAAGAACTTACGTCGTTTCGCGGGGTATAAACCCCCGCTTCCCAGAAGTCTATACCATCATAAAAACAAACACACATCTTAAATAGGTAAAACTGCGGCACAATTCAATCTAGTTTCTGTGAGTGAGTAAACTGATACGTGCTTTCTTTCTGTTGCCTGGTCCGATATAAGGATGTCAGTGATTGCTGGGAACGTAAAGTCAGTCACAGAAAATGATGTGTAGAAGTCTTTGATTGCAACTTTAAAACTGTCTATCAGGGGGGAAAAAACCATCTAATTAAAAAAACCCTATTGGGTGGAATGTTTAGTTGTAAAATAAAGGGTTGTTCCTCCCCTTTTTTTTTTTTTGTTTGTTTTTAGGATCTTTAATTGCTTTTCAATAAAAAAAACGTTAAACAAATCTTTGTCCCCGTATATAAAATTTTTGAATTTTAACCCTTTGCATGTTATACCCAATACTGTAATTTTAAAATAAGGTACAAAAAAAGTATTTTGGAAGACAGATAAAAAATAAATTTTTAAAATTAAACAGTAAAAAATTTGCATTAAATATTATTAAATTTTCTTTTTAAAAAAGAGAAAGTGTAAAATTCTTTTCCCCTTTCTATCTATTTCTGAAAGGGGAATGGCAGGGGAACCCAATAAAAAAACAATGGGGGTTTGTCCCCGCCCCTGAAGGAGATACAGGGGGCAAAATTATTTGGCAGTCCCGCTGGGGGACACCCCGTTTTTGGGATCTGGTGTACTGGGGCTGGGTCGCTCGCAAAAAAAAGGGGAAAAAAACCATAGCAGCAGGGAGGGGGTCACGGAGTGAGTGAAATTTTAAAATTTTTAATATGAAAAAAAATTACCTGGGGATGTAAATGTCCCGCTCAAGTTGGGGGGTTTTTAAAAAAAAGGGGTTTTTATTTTATTTTCCATTGTAAAAGGAAAATGGGTGTTTATAAAAAAACCGGTTAAATGGAAGAGAGTTTTTGGCACCCAAGGGATTTTTCTCAAAAAAGGAGGGTTTTTGGGGAAAAAACAGTTGAAAAGGAAAATGGGGTTTTTTCCCAGTTTTTAAATCGGGGGGGTGCGTCCCCATTTTTCCGTTTTCCCATGCCCCGCTCTCGGCAACGATATTAACAATTATGTCCCAGAAAATCTGGGTTACTACTTCCCTTAAAATATCTTTCCCAGGCCCTTTTTGGGGTGTAAGGTTTGTAACATATTAATCCTTTTAATTTTTCCTTTTTCGGGAAAAAATTTGGGAAAACCGATCTCTCCCTTTCAAAACCGGTATCTTTTCCGACCGGGGTGAAAATTTTAAAAAAAAACCGGGTAAAAGTCTTGACCATTTACCTCCGTCAAATTGCCGGCTACCCCTTTGGAGTAAAATCTCCTCTTTTCGTGCAGGGCTCGGTGTCCATTAAAAACAAAAACTTCAGTGGACATGTGGTCCCCCCCCACGTATTGAAGGGGAAAAAAATGCTTTCAATAACGTATAAAACCATACGTCCCTTTTGCATTTCCCCAATTGATGTTTTATTTTCATGGGTTTTTTTTTTGTTATTTTTTTTTGGGTTATATTTCTCTTTTTTTAAATTTTGCTGCTAAATTTTTTAAACTTTTTTGGTGTTTCCACGGGTTTTGGTTTCCCTAATTTCTCGTTTAAATAGGTTTTTTTTTTTCGTTGTCTGTTCCCGGAATGGGGGTTTTCCAGCCCTTTAATATTAGGAGGTCTTAAAAAATTAGATGGGGTTGCCCCGGGCAGTAAAAGGAAAGAAAAAGGTTTAGGGCCTTTCTAAAAAAAGAAAACAAAAATTTTTTAAAAAAGGTGGATTTAAATTTTTAGGAATGCGAAAAATTTGTGCGTGTGTTTAAAAAAAAACGAATTTTGTCAAAAAATTCATGTTCTTTTTTCCTTAGGTTTTTTTTTATAAGGCATTCTTTTGAGTTATTTGTTTTGGGTTTTTCTTTATGGCATCTGTCGGGTTAACTTTTTGGGGGGGTAGTTTTTTTCTTCCCGAATCTATTTTGAGGAAATCAATTTTGGGGTTATTGAAATCTTGTTCCTTCCAAAGGCAGTTTTTTTTCCTGAGTCTTTTAAAATTCCCTTTTTCGTAATTTTTACCCAGCCAAGGCCTATGATGTGCATGTTAAAGGTCTAATTTTGTATTACTATCTACTGTTTTAAAGGGGGGTCTCTGAAATTTTATCGTTTTTTTTTAAAAACCCAGAAAATTAACGGGGTCTAAAATTTAAAAATTTTTTGTGTAAAAAATTTGGCAGAAAAATTTTAATGCCCCATTTGTTTTTTAAAATAAATATGATTGAAAAATTTTCTCCCGAAACTTTCTATTTTTTCGGGAAACCATATCATAAAACATGATCGTCTATGTAAGTTTGTAGTTATTTCATTTTAGTTGGCGTAGTCCCCTTTGTTTGGGTAGATGTTTTGCTCTTCAAATTTGGGGCCCCAAAAAATTAGGTTGGCGAAGGGCGGGCCCATTTTGGTCCCCATACAGTTCCCTTTAAATTTGTTTAAGGGTTCCCCCTCATGGGGTAAAAAAGTTGTTTTCAAGAATCATTTTGCATCCCTTTACTAAAAAATCTTTTTTTGTAAAAGAAATAGAACTGTCTTTGTCCAGAGTCTTATAGACGCATTTCAAGCCTAGTTGGTGCTCAATATTTGAGTAAAGGTCTGATACATCAGCAGTAATGAATATATAATTGGGTTATATTGTATTTCTTTCAAGATTGTTATTAGGTGGCCTGAATCCTTTAATAACTGTCTGCGGGTGACATGAGGTTGCAGGTGTAAATCTATGAAATGGGAAAGTTGACTGGTTATTGAATTTATGCCCGAAATGATCGGGCGTCCGGGAGGGTTTGTTATGTTTTTGTGTATTTTTGGCAAAAAATAAAAAAATGGTTTATTTGGTTCAGTAATTAAAATGAATTGTTTTTCTTTTTTGTCTATGGACCTTTTGTCAATGTGTTCATCCAAAAATTGTATTAATTCTTTTTGCAATGGTGAAAAGGGATCTAACTGACATTTTTGATAATAAGCCTGATCATTTAAAATGTTGAGGGCTTCTCTCTGATACTGGAGGGAATCTAAAATAACTGTGCCTCCTCCTTTGTCGGCTGGGCGTATTACAATTGTGAAATTGTTTTGTAGCTTTTTGAGTGCCGATCTTTCTTTTATGGTTTAGATTTGAAGTTTTTTTTATAGGTTCAATTTGTGCTAATTCAGTGCCTACAATCTCCTGGAACGTTTTTACAAAATGTCCCTGTGAATGAACAGGGTAAAAATTAGATTTGATTTTAAGATCTATGTGCTTAGATTTTTCATTATGGAGTAGAAAACCCACAGCACTCCAGTTTGGGTAAAAAGGGGAAAAGATTTGTGATTTAATTCACCCTTTGCAAGGAAACGTTTCAGCTCTACAATAGAGCCTTTCTGAAGCAATGTGGTACATACATAGGAGGTAATTTATACCAAAAAACATAATTAACATGTTCAATTAATCATTAGTGAAAAACATTTTAAAATATATTTCACATAAGTATCAAAATTTATAGTGTCAAACAGCAATTTTTAAAATTTAAGTGACAATAGTAGCAAACAAGTGTAAAAAATGTGAATCAAATCTATTATAATTTACATATATCTACAATAAATATAATTAAGCAATTAATCTCATTGTGCCAATAGTGATTGAAATAATCACCCAAAAAACGTGAACAAACACTCACCATGGATACAAACCAATCACATTCACGGCGTTATGCCGTTAAGTCGCGATGTCTGGACGTACAGTAAAAGGACATGACATAGGCATACAGCAAAGGACGAAATAATTTTGTGCGCGAGCGGTATGTTATATTATATATATTATATTATATATATATATATATATATATATATATATTTCACCACCGGCCACTTTATTAGGTACACCTGTCCAACTGCTCGTTAACACTTAATTTTTTAATCAGCCAATCACATGGCGGCAAAATCAGTGCATTTAGGCATGTAGACATGGTCAAGACAATCTCCTGCAGTTCAAACCGGGGCATCAGTATGGGGAAAAGGTGATTTGAGTGCCTTTTAACGTGGCATGGTTGTTGGTGCCAGAAGGCTGGTTTTGAGTTTTTTCAGAAACTTTCTGATCATCTGGGGTTTTCACGCACCACCATCTCGAGGGTTTACAGAGAATGGTCCGAAAAAAGAAAAAACATCCAGTGAGCGGCAGTCCTGTGGGCGGAAATGCCTTGTTGATGCCCGAGGTCCAAGGCGAATGGGCCCGACTGGTTCGAGCTGATAGAAAGGCAACAGTGACTCAAATAGCCACCCGTTACAACCAAGGTAGGCAGAAGAGCATCTCTTAACGCACAGTACGGTGAACTTTGAGGCAGATGGGCTACAGCACCCAAAAAGCCACCCGGGTTTGCCACCCTTTTCAGCTAAAAAAAGGGAAAAACTGAGGCTCCAATTTCCCCAAGCTCATCGAAATTGGACAGTAGAAGATTGGAAAAAAACGTTGTGGCTGATGAGTCTCGATTTCTGCTCGGACATTTTTGGGGGGGGGGGAAAGGGTTTTGGGGGGGGGAGAATTTGGCCCCGTCAACAACATGAAAGATGGATCCACCCCTGCCTTGTTTAAAGGTTCGGCTGGTGGTTTTGGTGGTGTCTGGTTGGGGGAATATTTTCTTGGCCCTCTTTGGGGCCCCTTGGTACCAATTGGCATCTTTGCAACACCTTGGGGAAATCTTTGCCATGAAAAATTTGAGGCAGTTCTGAAGGAAAAAAAGGGGGTAAAAAGTTACTAGCATGGGGGACCCAATAAGTGGCCCGGTGGTATTATTGGATTTTCTCACAAATGTGAAAAATTGCGACTAAATTCATAAGCAGGGCCAGGACGACGGGTAGGCAAAGGTAGTCGGTCTTCTAGGGCGCCATACCTCAGCCTGCAACTAGGGGGCGCAGGTATGGAGCTGGCTCTGGAGCTGAGCCGGCTCCGAACATAGCAGGGCGGGCCCGTCACGCTCCCACCTTATAAAGCAGGGGGGCAGCAGTTTACCCTTATCCCCTGTCCCTTCGGGGGGGGAAAGGGGAGGGAAAGGGGGGGGCAGCGTGGTAGTGCGCGGGGGAGGTTGAACACCTTGTACCTCCCTGCGCTGGTCTGACAGCTTCTTTTCACTGACAGTAAGCTGCAAAGGGGAAGTGCATGTGGGGGGAGTGGGCGGAGCTTCGGGTCCTTCCCTAAAAACGGAATGTGGAAAGAAAAAAGATGGGGAGTCTTTTCACTGGTGAGTGTTACTAAGTGGGGGGGGAGGATGAACTGAGCAGGGGAGAGATGAACTGGAGCAGAGGGAGAGAGGAACCCGGAAACAGAGGGGAAGATGAACCAAAGGGAGGGGGGAGATGAATGGGGGAGGGGGGATAGAGAAAATGGAGCAGAGGGGAAGATGAACTGGTGCAGAGGGGGAGAAAACTGGGGGCAGAGGGGGGGGGATGAATGGTGCAGAGGGGGAGTTTAAAGGTTGCAGAGGGGAGGGGAACTGGTGCGGTGAGAGATGAAATGGGGCAGGGGGGGAGAGATGAACTGGTCAGAGGGGGGGATGAATGGATCAAGGGGGAGAGGGAAATGGGCAGGGGGGGGCGAGGAACTGGTGCAAGGGGGGGCGAGGAACTGGTGCAAGAGGGGGGGATGAATGGTGCGAGGGGGAGAGGGAAAAGGTGCGAGGGGGAGAGAACTGCTGCAAGGGGGGGAAAGAACTGGAGCAGGGGGGAAGAGAACTGGGCAGGAGGAGGGGATGAACTGGGGCAGGGGGATAGATAACTGGAGCAGAGGGAAAAATAACGGAGGAGAGGGAGGGGATGCTGGAGCAGGGGAGAGTGAACTGGGGAGAGGGAGAGATGAACTGGGGCAGAGGGGAGATGAACTGGAGCAGGGGGGAGGGTGAACGGAGCAGAGGGGGGGAAAATGAAATGGAGCCCAAAGGGGGAAGATGAAAATGGAGCAGAGGGGAGAGATGAAAATGGAGCAGGGGGGAGGGGAACTGGGCAAGGGGAGGATGACCTGGAGCAGGGGGAAGATGAACTGGGGCAGAGGGAGAGTGAAAAATGAGCAGAGGGGGATTGAATGGGCAGGGGGGGATGACGGAGCAGAGGGGGGGAAGACATGGAGAGGGGGGGGGATGAAAATGGGAGAGGGGGGGATATGAAACTGGACAGAGGGGGAGATGAACTGTAGCAGAGTGGGGGGATGAACTGTACAGGTGGGGGGGGGAAAATGGTGCAGAGGGGGGGAGCAAAATGGTGCAGAGGGGGGTAGCAATGGTGCAGAGGGATAGCACGGTGCAGAGGGGGGGGAGGAAAATGATGCAGGGGTGGGGGAGGGGGGAAAGGGCAGAGGGGGAGGAGCAACTGGAGCAGGGGGATAAATGGTCGAGGGGATAGAAAATGGTGCAGGGGGGGGGGGAGGAACTGGTGCAGAGGGGGAGAGGAACTGGGGCAGAGGGGGGAGGAACTGGAGCAGAGGTGGAGAAGTTGTGTAGAGGGGGGATAGTAACTGGTGCAGAGTGGGCTAGGAACTGGGCAAGGGGGAGAGGAAAATTAGTGCAGGGGGACCATTTTTTTTGAGAGGAGGGGACCTTTTTTAGGAGGAGGGGGCGCCCTTGGCCCTTTTGCCTAGGGCACAAAAATGCTTTGTCCCGGCCCTGGGTTTATAAGCCCCCTAATGCATAAAAAATTTACATTAAATATTATTTTAAATAAGTAGAATGTGGGAAAAAATTGTAAAAAAGTGACTTTTGAATTTTTTAAAAAATAAACAAAGACTGTATTGACCAAAATGTATTTCTATCTTAAAGCACAATAGTATGAGAAAGCAATCACTAAATCACATGGATAGGTAAAAGCATTAAGAAGTTGTTCCCACATAAAGTGATGCAAACACAACACTATCAGAAGCACTTCACAAGCACTAAAAACAGTCAAAGGAGACATAGGAATTTTTTGGAACAGCATTTCTGCTACTTTGAATATATGAAAATTTTGAGGTTCCCTCTCCCTAACACGGAATGTGGTTAGAAGAAGATGGGCAGCTCTTTTCACTGGTGAGTGCTTACTAAGTGGGGAAGGAGAGATGAACTGATGCAGGGGGAGAGATGAACTGGAGCAGAGGGAGAGAGGACCTGGAGCAGAGGGGGAGATGAAACTCGGAGGGGGGGAGAGATGAATGGAGGGAGGGGGGGGGGATGAAAAAGGGACAGAGGGGGAAAATGAAAATGGTGCAGAGGGGAAGAAAAAATTGGGGAGAGGGGGAGATGACCTGGTGCAGAGGGGGAGAGGAACTGGTGCAGAGGGGGGGGTGAACTGGGCAGATGAAAGAGAACTGGTGCAGGGGGAGGATGAACGGTCAGGGGGGGAGATGAACTGGTGCAGAGGGGGGGAGAGGAACTGGTGCAGGGGGGAGGAAAGGTGCAGAGGGGGAAGGGAAATGGGGCAGAGGGGGAGAGGAATGGGGCAAGGGGGGGATGAACTGGTGCAGAGGGGAAGAAGAACTGGTGCAGAGGGGGAGATGAACTGGTGCAGAGGGGGAGATGAATGGGCCGGGGGAGGATGAATTTGGAGCAGGGGGAGAGATGAAATGGACGGGGGAGAATGAATGGGCAGAGGGGAAAAATGAACTGGAGGGAGAGGGGAAGGGTGAACTGGAGCAGAGGGGAGGATGAAATGGGCAGAGGGGGAGATGAAATGGACAGAGGGGGAGAGATGAACTGGAGCAGAGGGAGAGATGAAAAGGAGCAGAGGGGGAGATGAAATGGACAGAGGGGGGGGGTACCGGGCAGAGGGGGGAGATAACTGGGGGCAGAGGGGAGAGATGAACTGGGGCAGGGGGGGAGATTGAAACTGGGAAGGGGAGGGGGAGATGAACTGGGGCAAGGGGGGGGGTGAACTGGAGCAAAGGGGAGATGAATGGGGGCAAGGGGGGAGATGAAGGGCAGAGGGGGAGGAAAAATGGGCGAGGGGAATTTTAACGGAGGAGGGAGAGATGAAACTGTAGGAGGGGGGAGATGAAACTGTAGCATGGGGGGGTGAAAATTTGCGAGGGGGAGGAAAAATGGTGCAGGGGGGGGAGCAACTGGGGGCAGAGGGGGGATAGAACTGGGGCAGAGGGGGATAGCAAAATGGGGCAGAGGGGGAGAGGAAATGATGCAAAGTGGGGGAGGAAATGGGGAGGGGGAGAGCAAAATGGAGCAAGGGGATAGCAACTGGTGCAAGGGGGGTAGCAACGGGGAGGGGGGAGGAAAAAGGGGCAGGGGGGAGGGGTGGGGAGAGGGGGGAGGAACTGGGCAGAGGTGGGAAGTTGTTAGAGGGGGGATAGTAACGGGGCAGAGTGGGCTTGGAATGGTGCAGAGTGGGGAAGGAAATTAGGGCAGGGGGGCACCATTTTTTGAGAGGAAAGGGCACCATTTTTTTAGGGGGAGGGGGCGCCTTGGGGCCCATTTTCCTAGGGCAAAACCCAAAAAGCTTTTTCCCGGCCCCCGTTCATAAAACCCCCCAAAGCATAAAAATACATCTAAATATTATTCCAACCTAAAGTAGACATTGGGAAAAGCTAGTAATAAAGTGACATTTTGATATTTTTAAAAAATAAACAAAGACTGTATTGACCAAAATGTATTTCTATCTTAAAGCACAATAGTATGAGAAAGCAATCACTAAATCACATGGATAGGTAAAAGCATTAAGAAGTTGTTCCCACATAAAGTGATGCAAACACAACACTATCAAACACTTCCAAAGCAAAAAAAAAACGTCAAAAGGGGACAGGGAATTTTTTTTGGGAAAAATTTTGCTACTTTGAATATATGAAAATTTTGAGGTTCTTAGTATATATTCTTGATCAAAACTGTAAATGCCCATCTACCAACGACAAGGTGACCTCAATCCTACTCTATATGTTACCTCTCTTAGTGCCTGTTCAGGCCACCACATTTCAGGGAAGAAGAAATTTCCCGCATAACCTGATCCCGATTAAAAAAAAACTGTGTTGATGGGGGCGGGATGCAAAAACAAAGAGGAGGCCAGCCATTCCCCATGAAAAAAAAGTCCAAAAACTAAATATGGTCAGCCCTATCCTTCTGAAAAATAAGTATATGCGCACGGTGGTGTGGCAGCCAAAAGCAATGCAAACATGACACAATATCAGAAGCACTCCACAAGCACTAAAAACGGTTAAAGGGGACATAGGAATTTTTTGCAAAAGCATTTCTGCTACTTTGGAATGTATGAAAATTTTGAGTTTCTTAAGGTACATTTTTGATCAAAATTGTAAATGCCCATGGTAACCCCCCCGATAAAGGCATCTCACAAAAATACCCGTTAAACTTCTGTACCAACCCTATTTGGGGATTCTAGGAATAGTCTATTTGTATAAAAAAAACAGTCACCCAGATGCATTTCTTCTAGGGACTATTTTGTCACTGTCCTCAGCGGGTTAATTTCTCCCGTTCGGGATGGGGTACTAAGGTCCCTGGATACCGTGACATAATAGTACCTAAGTCCACTCCAAATGACACAATGGTCTCTGTTGAGTCTTACAGTCATAAGACTGTACTGTCTAGATTCACTTCCATAAAGTATATTTAGATGTCTGTGATCTAATGTATATATGACAATTCTTTCTAAGTTGTACACTTCTTCGACTTGCTTTAGATGCTTTTAATCAGTATAACTGGACTCTATAACTCAGAATCCATTTTTGTGGCATAATGCCTAAGTCATGTCTCCCTTTAAAATGCCCTTACACTGTTCCAATAGGTTTAAGCAACAGGACAACTATAAGTTTTCAAAAATAATATTTCGAAATTAAAGGGATGACTGAAGGGGGGGCTATTTTATGGAGAGCCCATTGGTAATGGGGTTTTGGTCTTCCTTTTACCACACCCACATACAGTGATTGACAGGTATCTCTGTACACACTATGATGCAGGAAAGGCTGTAAGTAACTGTATGTGGGCAGGGTAAGCAAGATTCCTACTGTCACTTAAGCAGTCCGGTCAGAATTTACTCTGCTTTTTACTCATGTACACCTAAATATCACAGAGCCCTGCTTCTCTCCTTCTGTCACATCCTACTCTCCGATAGGGCAGCATAAACCACCTGACAGGTTCCCTTTAATAATCAGCAAGTGTAGTTTGAAACGCGTTGGTCGTTTGTTTCTCCTATGTCCAAACTTGTTTTGTGAGCATATTTATCTTACTCTCTGTGAATGATTGCTTTTATACAATATATTTTGTAGAGTGTTGGTACCCTTTGCTTGCTGGTCTACATTGAAAGTAATGTGTTGCCTGTGCACTACTGAGCGATCTGTATTCCCCTTTTTTTTGGGATTTTAACCCCTTAACGACCTTGGACGTATGCATACGTCCAGGTGGTTTGGGGGTTAATGCATCCTGGCGATCGTGCGGGCTTGCGGGCGAGCCGGGCACGATCGCGACATGGGACCTGCGGTATATTACCGCTGGCCACATGCCTTATCACCCGCGGCCGGAGTGAGCTCCGGCCGTGGGTGATTAACGATTCATTATCGCAACCTATCATGGTTGCGATAATGAAGCCGCAGGCAGGAGGAGTGAGCTCCTCCAGCCTGCTCCCGGCAGGCAGCAGCGATCTACTGTCAGACGCCCCCGGGAAGAGGTCATCTGTGGCGTCACCATGCCCACAATGCAGTAATGCTTGTGTACTGGCCGGCCTTCTAACAGTAATCTGAGGATTGCTGTTAGAAATCCCCTAAAGTAAAGAAAGTGTAAAAAAGTAAAAAAAATGTTAAAAAAGGGAAAAAAGTAAAGCACAAACACAGAAAATAAAATAAAAACCCGTACATCGCCCTTTTTCCCTTTACAAAAACGGCAATCGCCCCAAAAAAGATCAAAAATAAATAAAGTATCCATATTTGGTATCTCGTGCGAAACGACCTGCCCTATAAACCTGTCCTGTTAATTAACCCAAATGGTGAACGCCTAAAAAAAAAAAAAAAAAAAACAATCACAGAATTAAGATTTTTGTTCATCCCGCAGCACATAAAATGAATAAAAAGCGATCAAAAACTCTAAAAATTTGCCAAAGTTTGTAACAATTAAAATGTCTGTTCATCCCGCAAAAAAAATTCCTTACACAGCTCTGTATATGAAAAAAATTAAAAAGTTATGGCTCTCAGAAAATAGCGATGCATAAATATTCTTTTACTCACTAAAAAAACTTTTTTTTTTAAAGTGTTTCAACATAAAAAAAATATATAGACAGGATATCACCGTAATCGTATCGACCCAAAGAGTTAATCTAACTTATCACGGATACTGCACGGTGAGCACTGTTAAAAAATAAAAAACACTACTAGTATTTTCTTTACACTGCCTTCCAAAAAACGGATTTAAAAACGATCAAAAAGCCTTGTCCCCCCAAAAATTATACTAATAAAAACGTCAACTCATCCTGCAAAAAACAAGCCCCTTTCACAGCTCCGTAAACGGAAAAAATTAAAAAGTTATGGCTCTCAGACTAGGCGATGCAAAAATGTGTTTTTCCTGGTTGAATAAAAGTGTTTTTATTTATAAAAGCAGTAAAACATAAAAAAATACAAATAGGGTAACACTATAAATCGTATTGACCTGCTGAGTAAAACTAGCATTGTCATATATACCTTTCAGTGACCCCCTATAAAAACTAAAAATAAAAAACTCTACCCCAAAATTGCTGTATTGTTTTTCAAAACATCTCACAAAAACCTTAATAAAAAGAAGATGGTTCATATGCACCCCATAATGGGACCAATAAAAACAAACAACTCATCCCGCAACAAACAAGCCCATACACAGCCTGCACACAAAAAATAAAAAAGTTATGGCTGTCAGAATAGACAACATAAAACCAATTTTTTATAACATATTTCTATTGTGTAAAAGTAATAAAACAGAAAAAACTATATAAATCTATATCATTGTAATTTTACCGACCCCCATAGTAAAGTTATCCTGTCATTTACACTGCACGGCGAATGCTGTAAACTTGAAACCCCAAAAACAATGGCGGAACTGCGTTTTTACCCCCCATTTTCGTGGCCCAATGCTAAAAAAAACTATGGAACACCTGTAACCCCAAAATGCACAGTACCCCCTAGTTGAGAAACCCCGAGGGGTTTGAATCCAAAATGGGGCGACTTCTGGGAAAGGTTCCACCTGTTCTTCTACTTTGAGGCTTTGCAAATGCGACATGGCCCCACCAAAATCTGCGTTCCAAAAGCCAAAAAGCGCTCCCTCCCAAGTACGCCCTGCCATGCGTCCCAAACAGTAGTTTACACCCACATGTAGGGTATTGCGTCACTTGGGAGAAATTGCTTGACAGTGTGTTGGGGTTCTTTTTTCCAGGATTCCTTGTAAATATGAAACATTTAAGCTAAAATTGCAGACTATTGGAAATTTAAAAAAAAAAATTTCACAGCCTATATACTCACTGCACCCCTGGATATATTCCTTAAGGGGTGTAGTTACCAATATGTGGTCTTTTTAGGGGTGTTTATTAAGCTTTAGCACCTTAAAGGCGTCCTCAAACCTGAAATGGCGCCTAAAAAAAATCGTATTTGAAATGAACCCCAGAGTCTGGTAGTGCTCCTCCTAAATTCTGGGGCTTATGGTTTTAGCCAAAAAAATGCACAAAGGGCCACATATTTGGGGTATCTCTAAAAACAGCAGACCTGGGAATTGATATTTTGTTGCATTTACCTGGTTACATTTACCGTATTCCAGTGAATAATTATAAATATTTTAAAATCTGCAAAGATATTGACATTTGAAATTTTTACCTCCACTTGCTTTAATTTGTGTGAAATACCTAAAGGGTTATCAAACTTCATAAACACTGGGTTTTAAATACCTTTAAGGGGGCCCAGTTTCTTAGATGGCATCCCTTTAAAGGTGGTATCTACATACAGGCCCCTCAAACCCACGTCAGAACTGGATTGGTCCCTAAAAACTGTACATTGCAAATTTTCTTGAAAATGTGAGAAATTACTACTAAGTTTCTAAGCCCCCTAATGTCATAAAGAAAAAACATTTAAAAAATTATGCCAACCTATAGTGGACATATGGTAGATGCTAGTTATAAACTATTTTGTGGTGAATAATTATCTGTCTTGCACGCAGAAATGTTGGAACTTTCAAAATCACTAATTTTTCCAAATTTTCATGAAATTTTATGGATAAAAATTTCTTACTAACTTAAAGCACAATTTGTCACGAGAAAACAATCTCTGAATAACATGGATAGGTAAAAGTTTCATAATGTTATTCTCACATAAAGTGACACATGTCAGATTTCAAAAATAGGGCTGTGTCAGGAAGGACAAAACTGGCTGGTTCCTTAAGGGGTTAAACAACTGTCATGAAGGGATACCTTTGGTCAGCCACAATAAACACTACTGTTTAAACTTCCACACACAGGGTATGCAAAATAAATTCCCCGCACCAGTATTCCAGTATGAACTGTTGCCATCTGACAAGACGGGTCCATTTATTGATGCTGTTAGCACCAAATTCCCCCCTCCCCTGTTGAATGACCGTGGATTAATCTGACCATGCAATATATTTCCACCACTCAATGTCCCAGTTTTTAAATCTTTTTGCCACTTTCAGCCTTCTATTTTACATTAAACAGATATCGAATGCGAACTGGTCATCTGTTATAACCCATCCATGCTAAGAAACAAGGCGTTAGAACACCGACAATGACCCGTTTCATAAAAGGACTTATTTATATCCACAGTATTCCCTTCACTGTATATTCTTCCTTGATCACATCATTCTCTGAGTACCCAGAGAACATTGCATGAATGACCCCACAAGGTTGGTAGCTTTTGAAATACTTGAAATACTCCCAGCTAATGTAGCACTGATGACTCATTCATAGTCCCTAAAATGGCTTGATTTTCCTATTCTAATGTGGGACTGAACTGAAATGATACAGAGAATACTAGATTTTTTTTGCTGCACTCAGGGCTAATAAGTCCACACAGATAAATGACAACAGTGAAAAGGCAGGCATCTAGAAAAAAGTGGCCAATCAGTGTATGCTTACAGAGATTTCTCTGCACTTTGAGACACAGACAACAATGCATGCTTCTCTTCATGTAAGTTACATATCTCTTCATCTGCATGTACACAAATCAGTTTCTGTGAAATTGTATCTACACTGTATGTATGCATTGCTGAATTTCATAAACAGTGTAGTTTTGAGCCATTATGAGCTTTCAAACTGTCAAGCAAAAGGGTAACAATGTTTTAAACTTTTGACTTTCAGGCTCCTTATCTCACCATCTACTACAGCTTTGAACGTAAGACTTTGATTATTTTATAGACAATCATCTTGGCTATCTCATACATAAATTTGACTTGCAACTATTTAGCATATGCTTAGTAATGCAGATTCTTGTCATGTTGTCTTGTCTTGTCATGCATTGTTACTGTTTTGCTCCTAAAAATTTAGATTTAATTTTTTTTTTTGGAAATCCACTTTTGGTTTTATACACAGTCTGAATCCTTCTGGGCTCTTGATCAGATTCAAGCATGTCTTGACTGAAATCTGGCTCAAGGTCTCTTCTACATGTTCCCAATGTTGGTGCATAATGGTCGACTCACTTGGGTACAAATATAGCTTTTTCTTCATCTCTACCAAAAAGTGGGTTGAGTTATGGGGACTATGGGAGACAATCCAGAAGCTCTACTGCATTGTCAATAATCAGTTCTTCGCCAATTTTGAGTGCTTTGGATTGTCGTATATGCTATTTATATATAGCTCAGCATTGAGACCACCATCGATCCTGGTCAAGTATCTAGCACCTTTAACTGAAACAACCCGATATCATCAGGCTTTCTTGGCAGTTAGCCCCCTGTTCTCTTTATTCTTCCAGACACCTTTGCATCAATCAGAGCCCAGTCTATTTACTTTCTTCTCATTGCTCCAAATCTCCCATTTCCAATCTCCTACTGTCTACTCTGTGTAATCTTTTTCAAACTCGAGACAACGCTTCTTATGATGATATTGAAATCAAGGCTTCTTAACCTTTTTTCAGGCCACCATTCCAGACTTGTGTAATGCGCGCCGTATGACGCTTACATGGACATCTGTGATTTCACTATTATGAAGCATACAGGCCACCTCCACTACCGTGTTTGATAGACCTTGTGATGAGCCGACTTGTTGACTTGTTGGTATTTTGCATGGATGTCTACCGTTTAGCTTTAAAATGGATGGCTTCTTCCAACTGTCATGGCGTTCACATTATGCAGTTTGGCAATTTTCTTGGCTGAGAGACCGCTATCGATGAGCTGGATGATGCATTTTCTTTTTTCTTGGGAATCTTCATGGCCGCTGCTCGATTCAAACCAGTGACCTTTGGCTTGGAAATCAACCTAATAATACACTAAGCTATTAGAAAATGATTGTAAAAGATTGTAATTTGTAGTATACAAGAAGAAAAAGATTTCACTACCAGGAGCAAAACAGTAACAATACAGTTAGAATCTACATAACTAAACATACAGTATGCTAAATAGTTGCAAGTCAATTTATGTATGGGATAGCTAAGATGAGTTTCTATAAAATGATCGTAGTCTCACGTTCAAAGCTGTAGTGGATGGTGAAATATGGAGCCTGAAAGTCAAAAGTTTAAAACATTGTGTCTGGATACACGCTATGGTCTCCACTCAGGACCGTGGTCGTGCTTGTGTCAGCGTTCCCAGTTGTGACCCACTTGCCGGTGTCTACTCACCTATCCACACTCCTGTTCTGCTTCTTTCTCATGTCTGTGTCCAGCACGTGTGTACACTTTCTTTAGGGCGCGCAGCAGCCGGCCCTCTGAGATTTAAATCATAATCACTTGTCCAATGGCCGACCAACACCGGGGACTTAAGGAATTTCCTGTCTATTCTCAGGGTCAGTTGGTTGATGTACAGTCATTGATATTGACCTGCATTGCTGTCCTGGTTATGTTGGTTTGCTGCCACCTGGCTGCTAGTAACCTCTGCTGTTGTACCTGTTGCCATGCCTGTCTCTTACCTGCCTGTAGCTCCACTGTCCGTCATCGGTTACACCTCTCTGGAACCCACCATCTCTGAATACCGAAGGGCTCCTTGGACTCTGCTCCCTTGTGTGGTCTGCACCATCTCTCACAGTGACCCAGTGGATCCACATCTGCATTATTCACCCTATACAGTGACAGTATAAACTCACATGTATAAACTACAACACTTCCATCATATAACAGCCAGAGTATCTCGTCAAGGTGCCCATCAGAAACCACTTTTTCAGATGCCACAGACCTTCTCCACATGCAGCTGCATCTAAACATGCACATGTAGAAGCACCACCTTCTGTTGCCATTGCCGGTCCCAGTCTGCATCTGCCACTGCCATCTCACTACCATGGTGACTCTAAGACATATTGCGGGTTTCTCAATCGGTGCACCATATATTTTGAGATCCTGTCACATCAGTTCCCATCAGATTGAGCCAAGGTGGCCTTCATTATCAGCCTACTCCTAGGTGGTTTTGGCTTGGGCCTCAACCCTCTGGGAGTGAAGGAATTCGGATCTACAGGAATTTCCTTAAAGTTTTGAAGAACCTGGACGTAATACCTCAGCTGCTTTTTCTCTGCTCCGCTCTAGACAAGGTGGGTAAATATGCGCATTGGCTTCTTCGCTTGCCTGGAATAATGAGGCCATTTTGGGGGTTTTCTGGAAAGGCCTTGCCGGTCAAATCACTGAGCGGGCTGGTTTGGATCTCGATACTACCCCAGATGCCCTCACTGCAGAATCCACTAGAAGAGACATCCGCTTTTCCGAAGGAGAATTAATATCTTCGCCATTATCTTAAACTCACCACCTTGAACCTGTCTTTCCCAGTGTCTCCCTCACATTTCAACCTTCCAAAGTTTACTCAAGATGAACCGATGTAGGTGGACAGTGTTCATCTGTCTGAGGAAAAACGCATCTGCAGACACAGTCTGAACTTATGCCTATACTGTGGCAGCACCGTACATTTCCTGAAAAAACTGCTCCATTCATCACACACCGAACTGGGACCTTGGTAAGTACCACCGTGTCCCCTAGGTCTCCCTGTGGTGATGAGACCCCGTGGATGAAGTTGCATCCCGATAATCCTTGCCTGCACCACATACAGGTCCCACCACATAGTTCTGGATCCTGGCCTCTAGTTTTTAAAAATGTCCTCTGCTTTCCCTGGTATTCGGGTTCCATTGGAACATCTACATTTACCGTCCATGGTTTCCCAAGTATCAGTCCTGCCTTGTCTTCCTGTCAGAATAAACGATCTCTGCCTTTCATCGCTCCAAACAATCACTGAGGAAATTTTAAAAGAATCTGTTTTTGTACTGCACCAAACTGCTCACACTACAGGTTGAAAACTCCCACAAGGAGATCTCATTTTAAATTCTTCCTTGCTCCTCTGCTGCAGTTCTCCTGGGTCTCTCGTGGTTTTAGCTGTACACTTCAGCATTGGACTGGAAAACGGATGAGATCATCCATAGGGGCCAGCAATGCCACACATGATGCCTCAAGCCTCCCCATCTGGTGCAACCCCACCCACCTGTCCCCCTTCCGTCCACCTCTGTTGTCTCTGTGGACCCCCTTTGTCCAAGTAAAGCAACCCCAGAAGTAATGTGAAATGTGTGCTCGTTGTTACATATGATGAGTTATTGTGTAGCTTGGGAGAAGACGGAGGTGTGTGTAAAGGGGGACATAATATTACTCATGCACACGCAGTCCCCGTATCAGTGAACCACGGCCTATGCAGAACTATGTCGGCACTCCCTTCTATGACCACTCTGCTGGTGTCTTCTCACCTCTCCATGCTCCTGCTCCACTCCCATCTCCTGCCTGTGACCAGCACTAACGATAAATACAAAACATCTCCTCATGCGATACACATTCCTTAGGGGAGTTTGCGCGGCTCTCCTGTCCAATTGCTGACTACCAGCTTGGACCTAAGGAACTTCCTGCCTGCGCTCTGGGTCAGTTGTTTGATGTAAATTCATTGATCCTGACTTCTCCTTTGCTGTCCTGGTTACGTTTGTTTGCTGCTGCCTAGCTTCTGGAAACCTGTGCTGACGTACCTGTTGCCAAGTCTGTCTGCTACCTGCCTGTTGCTCCATTACCTGTCATCAGTTACACCTGCCTGGGACCCGTCACCTCTGCCTATTCCTGCAGTTTTACAACGCCTGCACTTCGGGACTGTTCACGTGCAAAGTCACATGCGAATGGCCAAACTAGTCCAGGGGTAGCGACTTTGGAATCTCCCACAGCCATGTCCTGTCACACCTACGTCGGGCTCTGGTGGATACTGGGGGGCTCTTTAGATTACGCTGTCTGGCATGGTCTCTACTAAACATCTCTCATCTCCTTGTGAGTTGCCAGTGGATCCACACCTGCACTATTCACCCTATACCGTGAGTCAATAGTCAAATAATAATGTGAAAAAAGTGCTTGATAGCAAAATGATCACTGTCCATCAGCACATAAAAAGGGAAACTTCTCCTGACCTTTAACAGGAAAATTTATTGAAAAAAAGGTTTGTAGAGCTGAAAAAATGTCAAAATAAAATGATTGATCAATTAGGAAGTATATTCCTAAACAATTACATTGCATAACTACAAATTTAGGAAGTAGAAGACATTGCTGATGAGATCTGAAAATGATCAAATTTTAAGCTCCTGTGACTGAAAGCAAAGGAATGATTGTGCGATGCCTTCTTTTTGTCCACGTGCCAATTATCGCCACTAGTCATAAACTGAGAGGGGCAATCTGGTAGGCTTGGGGAGAAACCTCTGAACAGATATATCTCTGATCTACAGGAAGAATAGCACATAGTGGATCTATTCCAGGTACTACGCAGTTGAAATTGAACTTCTCAATATTGGGCACAAGCTCGGTGCCAAGTGAAAACAGGCCTTGTCATGTTTACAGAGTCATAACGTCAACTACAAGTGATCCCATTAACTTCAACCCCGGGAGACGCACCGGCTATTGATCAAAGGCAATCAATGGATGCACAGCAAGACGGCGAATGGGGTGCAGGAACGAAGGACTACATCCTTTAGTGTGTAAGTCCACATTTGGTCCTCTGAAGACAGACAGCTGGAAGCCACATGGGCAATGGCATGAAAACACCTTCACAAGGGAATTTCACAACTGGTAACCTCCAGTTCCCAAAATATGTGTGTTGTGTTTGGCTAATGTACAGTAACTGGACCCCCTCTAGTTTTCATGTCAAACACACTAACCACTCATTGTTACGTTAATTTAATCATGTTCCATGAGTTCATTTCAACAGCTCAAGTCAAGCCATGTTTAGCTTATGTTACTAGAGACAGAAGCAGCCCTGAGTGGTCCAAACACATATGCTACCCATACGCCTGCACAGCAGCCGTCATTTTTTCTCATATTGAACGCATCTGGGATGTCATCAGTTGGCAAATGCAAAGGAAGCCTTAAACTTTAATTTGATTGATTTTCATACCCAAAGTATGCATACTGTGTGTGCATAATAATCATCAGACAGACATTAATACCCTATTGACATCACATGACAAGGCATGAAATTGCATATCTGTGAGCTATGGTGCCGTACGAGATTGCTGAAGTAAAACTGGATGTTTTGAATATTTTGATTCGCATATTATTTACATGGCGATTCTGGGATTTGCATAATTCCCAACTTTTCCTTCTGGACAGAGCCAAAAATAAAATGTTTTTCAAAAAAAAATCTTAAGCCCCTGAAACGGTTCAACGTGTTTTGTGTCTTCATGTCCCAAACTATTTTATATCTAGCCCACATTTAGTCAGGGCCGCCATCAGAAATCTTGGGGCCCCATAAAGCTGGAGCATCTGGGCCCCCCCAACTCTGTCCCCAGCACCACCACCTGGCCAACCCAACCCCACTACCCTCCACCCCCCAACCGTTCCGGCGTCCCGCCTGGCTGACGCCACAGAGCCCCACTATATGTAACCCCTGGCCCACAACCAACCCCCACCCCAGAAAAATAAAAAAATGTTTTTCTCTGGGTGTCACAAAGAGAAAAAATGCAATTGTGCCATTTGTTTTTGGATTTAAGTTCTTGCTGTGGATTTTTTTATTTTTACAAGGAACGAGCCTACCTGTATTATTGTTGAGTCAGTCATATACAAGGGCCAAGCAAATACCCCCACATGTCACCACTGAGTGTTGAGCGAATTTAATTAATCGACAAGTGTGAAATCCGGCAAGGTATTTAATGGTGATCGAAATATCCAGATCAATGCGATAATTAAGGTTAAAAACCTGTGCATCATCTATTAAGATCGTGCACACCTTTTTCGGGGGCGCTTCTGTAATTTTGGCGGCCATCAATTCAGATTACAGAATAGAGCAGTGGTGAGAAGTGATCCGACGGTCATTACTGGGAAAGATGTGTATGGTTTTGCGATTGGCTGAAAAATCACATGACCTCGTTTTACAATAAACAGCTGTTTCTGTTCCAAGCCTCAGAGTCTCTCAGCGTCTCATCGATTAAAGACCTGCTATCCTCCTTTCTGCCTAGGCCCGACACAGCTCAGCGCAATTATCTATTTTTTCTGCACAGAGGAAACCTCTAACTATTAGCTGTGATGATCCCTTCCAATTTAGTTTAGATTAGGGATTTGAACATTTTATGTAGTTAGCTAGAGAAGTTTTAAAGCAAGAATCTACCACTAGTGGGAGTCGGGGTGTGGGGGGGGGGGGGGGATGGGGGCGGGGGTGGCAATAGATTTTTCCTAGGAACTGCAGGTCTCTTTTGTTAGCTGTCAAAACATCCCACTTTATTATCGTATACATTTCAGATAGTGATTCAATTTTACCCCCATTACAACCTGTGACGTTTGATATATCCACCCACTTGCACTTAAATTACAAAACCAGCAATCTTGTAGTCACACATGTTGTATGTTGCCAAAAAAAAACCGTGTATCGTACGAAAACATCACATTTACGTGTTTTTTGACTTTTGTGCGCACCCCAGCATGTTCATGTGACCGCAGCATCTACGTAATCTTAAAACAGCAATTCCTCATATCACCACAGGTGAATTGAAATGGTGCAAATAATAACCAGTTTTTATAATATCAAAAACATAACAGATTCCGTGTTGTTTTTTTTTTTTATGACTTTTGCGCACCCATGCACTGTTTCATTGACCGCTAGCATCTACGTAAATCTTAAAACAGCAATTCTATATTCACCACAGGTGAAATTGAAAGGTGCAAAAAATACAGTTTTATTTTATCAAACACATAACAGTTACCGTGTTTTTTTTATGACTTTTGCGCACCACCCGAGCACTGTTTCCATTAGAACTCAGCAATCTAACTTAAATCTTAAACATCAAATCTATATTCACACACAGGTGAATTAGAAAGGTGCAAAAAATACAGTTTATATATCAAAACATAACAGTTACGTTGTTTAATTTTTTGACATTTTGCACACCCAGCACTGTTTCATACATCGTGACTGCATCATCTACGTAATACTTAAAACAGCAAATTCTATCTAATTCAGCCACAGGTGAATTGAAAGGTGCAAAAAATACCGTTTAGTATATTCAAACAGTAACTGATATGTTTTTTTATCTCTTTTTTTTTTTTGACTTTTGCCGCACCCAGCACTGTTCATTGACGCACAATCTACGTATATCTTAAAAACAGCAATTTCTATCAATTCACCACAGGTGGAATTTGAAAGGGTGCATAAAAATACAGTTTATTACTTATCAAAAAACATAACAGTTACGTGTTTTTATTTTTTTGAGTTTTTGTAACTTTTGCTGCGCACCCAGCACTGTTAATTGACCGCAAGCCATCTACGTAAATTCTTACAACAGCAATTCTATAGCATCAACCACAGGTGACATTGAAAGGTGCAAAAAAATACCTAATTTTACCATTTATTATGTCCAAAACATAACAGTTTTACGACGGTGATTTTTTTAATATATTGACCTTTTGGCGCATCCAGCACTGTTCATTTGACGCAGCATCTTCTAAAACGTACATCTTTAAAACAGCAATTCTAGTAATTCAACACACAGAGAATTTGGAAAGTTGTGACCAAAAATACATTTATTAATACTACAAACATAACAGTTATACTTGTTTTTTTTTTTTTGACTTTTGCACACCCACAGTACAGGTTTTCATCATGACGCAGGTCACTCTACGTAAATCTCTAAAAACAGCAATTCCTATATTCAACCCACAGGTGAATTGAAAGGTGCAAAAATAACGTTTAATTATATCAAAACATAACAGTTACGAGGGGTTTATTTTTTTTAACTTTTGCTCACACAACCCAGCACGATCATCTGACCCGCAGCAACCTACGTAAAATCTTAAAACAGCAATTCAATAGTTCACCACAGGTGAAATTTGGGAAAGGTGCAAAAAATACAGTTTATTATATCAAAACATTAACATTACGTGTTTTTTTTTTGACTTTTTGCGCATCCAGCACTGTTTTCATTGACGCAGATCTACGTAAATCTTAAAACAGCAATTCTATATTCACCACAGTGAATTGAAAGGTGCAAAAAATACAGTTTATTACTAATATATCCAAAACATAACATTACGTGTTTTTTGACTTTGCCACTATTAACCCAGCACACCGTTCCATTGACGCAGCATCTACGTAAATCCTAATCTTAAAACAGCAATTCTATAATTCACCACATGGTGCATTGAAAGGTGCAAAAAATACAGTTTAATTATATTCAAAACAAAAACAGTTTACGTGTTTTTTTATGTTTTTTTTTTTTTGACTTTGCGCGAACGCCCGCCAGACTGTTCATTGCCGCAGCATCTACAGTAAATCTTCCTCTAAAACAGCAATTCTATATTCCACCACCAACAGGTGAAAGTTAGAAAGGTGCAAAAAATAACAGTGTTATTATATCAAAACATAACAAGTTACGTGGTGTTTTTTTTGACTTTTGGCGCACCCCAGCACTGTATCAAGAGACCATCTTGCACAAACGTAAATCTAAAAACAGCAAACATCTATATTATATTACACCACCGTGGAACTTTGAAAGGTGCAAAAAATACAGTTTATAATATCAAAAACATAACAGTTACGGGTTTATTTGATTTTGCGCACCAAGCACTTGGTTACATTGACGCAGCATCTACGTAAAACTCTTAAAACAGCAATTCTATATTCAACCCACAGGTGAATTTGAAAGTGGCAAAAAAATACCGATTATTATTAATAAATAGTCATAACATAACGAGTTACGGTTTTTTTGATCGTTTTGAGCGCACGACCAGCACTGTTCATCATGACTCAGCATCTACTAAATCTCTTAAAAACAGCAATTCCAATATACCACCACAGGTGTCAATTGAAAGGTGCAAAAAATACCGTTTATTATATCAAAAACATAACAGATACGTGTTTTTTCTGGACTTTTGCCCAGTCCAGATTTGTTGATAGACACCATGCTATCTAAAATTTCGAATCCAGCCATTTTGTTATTGATTAGAGGGATTTGAGGATAGGCTGTGATTTGGCTGTCTTTTAAATAAGAGACTTTCCAAAACTATTCCATACCTTCTACAAAATTTTTATAATTTCTGGAAAAGATTTTCTGAACATGGAGCGAAATGCAGCGTGGTAAGCGAGCACATAGGGGGGTAGCACATGGAGGTAAGAGGTAAACGAGAGTAGAAGGTGCTCCTTCCATATGCTGGCTGACATACACGCCATGCCAACCCCGGATCGTTCATGATGCAGGACCGTCAGGCCCATGTCAAAATATCGCTGATTGTCAGGGCCTGTGAATCTAATAACGAACATCGTCGCCAATCTGTCCTTCAGTGGATAATGCAACCCTTGGCATCTACAGTCTTAAAAATCCTCCTCGTCCTCGCAGTCAAGTCCAACAAATGGTCGTCATCACAAGCGATCATCAGCATCTTTCCCAACATTAAGCAGCCCAAATCGTCAACTCGTGTACCCACCACTGTGGATGAATCATTAGTTTTTCTAGAAGACCTCCTTTGAGGACAAAATGTCCGGTTGGGGGTCAGAGGCAATGTTAAAAGAAACAGGAGGCCAAAAGGATGATTTTCCTCTGCTCTGACGCCCAGTTACTGGATGCCATCAGAGAGGTGAAGTGAAGCCCTGACTAATCGGCAAAAAAAAAATCCCGGGTCGGGTCGCAACGCCATTGCAGTGCCCCTTGCTTGTAAAGCCTCGCAGCTTCTGATGCAGAAATCAGGAAGGAACGTGAATACCAAGTTCACCTGTTTGATGATGATAGATGATGACGAACATAGCGGATCCCTCCTGGACTTTTATCGCGAGAAATTTGCTTGCGTGCGCTTCAATCAGTGGACGAGGCAGGAAACGATGGGGTAGTGTCAATACGGCACGCCACAAAAAGGGGAGAGGGGCGGTGTCGCAGAGACCGCTGAAATGATTCCGCCTAGCCTAACCCGGGGTTTTCCCAGCGCAAACCCCGCTCCTCGCTTATCGCCGTCAAAAAGGTCCAGGACCTCTCAAGCCAGGGCCTTCTTCCTTGAGCAGACTCTTGATTCACCTCAGCCGATGTCAAAATGCCCGCCTTTTGCCGAAAACCATACAGTAGAGCAAGAACCTTATAATGGTTAACCACCACCAACCATTATCCTATTCACATGCAGCGAATCGCATGAGTTTAGAAATGGAGTGACCACACACTTGGCCCAAAAAGCCAAGGAACCGATGCCGGGCCGAGGACCTCCATCCACGTCACAAATAAGGCCGAACTAACATACCCCCCTCGTGTCTCTGGCCTCCTCCCTCCACTTCCTCCGCACCACACCAAGGCGTTTCACTCAGCGCCCATGTCTCTAAGCAGTCAATGATCAGGGATTCAGCCTCCCCGCTTCAGCCAATTCCACCGTTCGCCCGAGTACCACCAGCACCACCAGAGACCCCATCCTACCCCTGTCCACCTTCCGGCCAGTTGGAACGACCTGCACGCCGAACAGCGTCCATTCTAGCAGCCAGCCTTCTTTCTTCCATGTTTGGGAGGCAAAGAAAAACACTTTAAAACCCAAACCAGACCCATCCCAAAGGCCAAAAGCCTGAATGGTTCGGCATTGCCAGGCTTTTGGCCTTGGAAATTGTTGCCTTTATTCCGTCTTGGTGATAATACCACAGATGGGTATCCGCCAATCGACACGTCATGGCCTCTCACTGCCCCCAAATACCAGATGCCGATCCAGCATTTCAATTGCCGCAGAAAAGCCTGTCCCCTGCCACCCAGGCCAGCCACGTTCATCTAAAAATTATCAAGCACACTTTGTCCCTTGGCCATCTGTATCCGGAAAAGTCCATCCTCACCACCGCCACATGGAACTTTATAAAAAAAAGCTATGGCCAAGGCCGCTATAAACTTCCTTCTGTGACAGCTTCACTGGGTTGAGCTGGGTTTTGGGGTGGGGTGATGTCTCTGGGGGTGACGTGGGGCTCTGCCACCCTCAGCGCTTGGCGCACGCTCTTCAACCTAAACCGCAGTGGATGCGATGCAGGGCTTCTTTTTCTGCCCCCCTCCCCCACACGCCCCCCCCAAAGGTCCTCTTAGGTGGGCATCACGTTCCAGAGGACCACCAGGCCGTTGTTTGAAATTAATCTGCCTTGGAGACCGCTCCACAACCCACAGGTCAGGAGCTGTGGGAACTAGTGCTCTAAGCAACGAGGACCAGCGCCCTGCTGGGTGACAAGAAACGAACCTCCTAGTGCCAGGCAAGGTGGTTGTGCGATAACGGGCCGAAACTCTATCTGCTGGCCGACAGCCTTAAGATCGGTAAAAGAAAAGGTCTGGAGCACATCCCGACTTATCCCTTGCCTGGCAACATGTCATGAACCTTGGTCGTTCCAGAAATTTCTAAAGAGCACCCTGGGTCTGTACCTGCAGCTGAAAAGGCCCGAGTCTTGAGTTCGCACTTTTCCGCCGTTTCGCAACCCTAGCTTCGTTGCCCGCCTGGCTGCGATCCAGCAGCGTCACTCGGCCACCCCCCTAGTCAACCGTCTCATTGTTGACGGGCAAGCTACAACGCTGGAAAGTCCACCCGCCACAATGCTCCCAGCGATTGTGGGCCACGCAGCTGCAAATGTGTCCCGATTACGCAGTACGAAGTGACACATGGCCTGACAAGCAGCGGTACGGACGCTCGGGGTATTGAACCACGAGAGTGGAGTGCAGGTGAAAAGAGCTCTGCCTCCCCTCCCTTGCCATTTTTTGAAGAAGCCACCAATATGGTCAGTGCCGGACAATGCCACTTGTCAGTAAGAGCATTGTGGTGATCTTAAGTTCTTGAACACGCGATCGTTGGAACACATCCCTGCGAAACAACAGGACACCTTCCAGCGACGGAGGAGGAGACCGGAACACAAGTGATGCGGACACGGAGCCTTTCACTCCGTCAAAATATTCCACTAACGCCCGACTTTCCCAATTTATCGGCTCCTTTCATTAGGCAGTGGTTCGGGGTCCAGAGCTAAGTGCAAGGAAGGCGCATCAGCTCTCAGTGGTGCATCATCTCATCACACCACCTGAACACATACACTACGAAGGTTTGGAGCACTTCTACTGAGGCAGTGATGCAAGCTCGTTGCCGGACAGGCATCTGGCGTGACGAGGAGTAGGGAGGAGGAGGACGTAGGTGAGGAATTCTAGAACCCCGAAATGTTACCGACGTCCCTGCCTTGGAAAAACTTGCAAAGGAATAGGCGCGAATTTGGATGCGGAGGAGGAAGATGAAGGAATGATCAGTTTGCTAGTGCCCCTCGACCCCAGAGGCCATGGGGTAAAAATATCAAGGCTTCCATCTCCACATGAGTGCTTGGATGCTCCATTTCCTCCAACATGATCCTCGCATTAAGGCCACTGCAAAACAGAACAACCGTTACTGGTGGTACAACCCGCCGTGGATACCCCGTACAAAAACTAAAAAAATAGGCACCTTTCCTTCCACCCAACCCCAAATAGTAGAGTAAAATGCAGGACAAAATGAGACCTATCTGATTGATGCAACTGGAGAACAATCTGTTGCGGTCCTGCTTCACTTCCCCAAATGTTACACGGTGGAAACAAACATCAGCGACATGACAAGCAGTAGAGTGCCAAGTAGGCGTAGCGGCAGCAGCAGGCAGGGTGCAGATGCCTATGGGTAGACCTCTGGCAATCTTTGATATACCACCTTCACCGACGCATTGCAATGCAGGGCACACATCCCACCACAGCACAATATCAGCTTAAGACATCATTGGTGCACTGACCTATCTGCGTCTCAACAACACCAGATGTTTTTGCCATGTGTTTCCGGACCCTAATAGACTGTCTGGGTATCCAAAATGGACGAAGTGGTCCCCGAGCTGTCGTTCGTCACGGCCAGTAGGAGGAGTTTGTCCTCCCTTAGCAGCCAGCGTCAATATCTGAGCGGACCCATTCAGCACTCCCACCTCAACAACATCATACCATAGTTCGACAAGTTAACACAAGCTGAGGAGTTCATTTACACACAAACGCATCCGGCTTTCCACAGATAATGTGATCGTTTGACTTATCATCAAGATAATCCAGCTATGGATCTCTGATGAAGTGTTGTGGCCCCACATTGCCGAGGTCAAAACGATTAGTGTTGCCAGTCTCTTTCACAAACACCTTTTCAAACCAGAAATGTTCCTCTTGAAAACTTTTTTTTTTTTTAAAATGATCATTTCTTACTGTGCCATATTTTATTCTCCTTTTTCCCAACATTCATTTTGCTGGTTTTGCTGTGATGATACTGTAAAAGACAGCAAGTGTTTCATGACAACACCGAATTCCTTTACTCACTTTTAACTTAAGAAGTTTTTGCATATGTCAATGGTTTTGGAGGGTCATGTTGCTGTGAGTTTTAAAGCAATTAATCCTGGTCCTTTGGAACAGAAATGGTGACTTCTAAAGTGGCCAATGTTCTCCCTCACACACAATGAGATTTTTTTTTTAAATAGTGGCTGAGAAGTCGCGAATTTCTACGATTTTTTGGGGTCACTGTAAGCTGAGTAGATACAGCTAAAATTATGGCCTTTGGAACGCGAAATGTGGCTATCACATCTAAGTGGCAATATCTCCCTCCAAATTTTAAATATGTGCCATGAGAAGAATCATATTTATAATTTTTTTGGGGCGGGTCACATGTTTTGCTGTGAGATACAGCTAATTAATTATGGTCCTTTGGAACAGAGAAATGTGGCTATCTAAGTGTCCTTTCTCCTCAAAAATATTTTTTGTTGTTTTTTTTTTTTTTATAATAAGTGGCTGAGAGTCATATTTATAACATTTTTTTGGGGTCATGGTAGCATGTGGAGATACAGCAATAATCATGGTCCTTTTTGTAACAAGAAATGTGGCTCTTCTAAGTGGCAATTTCTCCCTCACAATGTTATATAAATAAGAGGCTGAGAAGTCATTTTTATTAATTTTTTGGTTCAATATCTTAGCTTAGAAAATGCCCAATACTACAGGTCCTAATAATTAAAAAAAATGTTGTTTCTAATAGACATTTGTGATCTTCACAAATGACCCTCACAAATTGCTCAAAGGGTCATGCATTGAAATTTTTTTTTTGGGGCATTTTTCGTGACATGCAGTCTATACTACAGTCCTGATTCCTAAAAAAAGTTAGTTCTAACAGACATTTGTTCTTCCACAACCCCAAAAATGGTCCAAAAGAGTGGCTCAAGGGTGATGGTGCTTCGTCAAAACCAGGAATAGGTAGGACACTGTTAATGGACACATATTGCAAAATGACTTGTATTTTTGCAAGTATAACTTTTAACCTAGCTATCAAATCCCAGTATTGAGACAACCCCATATAAATACAAACTGAAAAAAAGAAGGAAATAAAACTATGGTGGGATTTCATCCCTATTTTGAAAAAAATGTGTATTTATGAATTTAAAGTAACTAAAAAAAAACTTGCATGTAACAAAAATAGACTGTTAAAAAAAAATTCCTCTGAATTGTACAAGGATTACAGTAAACTTGACCCAGATGTAGGTTATTCAGAAGGACATTTAGAGTAATGGAGCACGGACAGAAGAACAAAGTCCAGAGACCATATTCTTCCAGCACGTTGAGTAAAATAGAAAAAGAATGCCAAATAACGAGGGCAAACTGGGTGTAAAAAACTAGGAGCATTAACCACCAGTATTTCCAAGTGGAAGCCATTGGTCCAACTCATACGGGAGGCGGCAAGCGCTACCCAGGTATAGAACTGTGTACTAGGGAGACAGCTGGAGTCTCACAACACTTTCCCCCTTCCAGCTTCCGCACTCTGCTTCAGCACGACAGTTTTCGTTGCTGCGACATCCAGGCATTTTAACCTGGCGTGTTAATAAGAAATTTACGACCGGCCTAGCCTGGGCTTTCACCGCATCCCACTTGTAAACTCCGGCCCTGGGTCATGGGGGGGCTGTTGGGCCCAGGACAGGTATCAGTCAATGTCCCCAGTTCAACATACAAATGGTGGTTGAAAGACTCCTACCTTGAGTTACCGGCACTACATCTTATAAATGTGGGGGCAAGCACGTGTTTGGGGCTCCATGCTGTGGCCCAGGACAGTATAGTCAATGTCCAGTGAAACTTAAAAAAGAGGTGGTATGAAAGACTCCTTTTTCCGGCACTTTTTAAACATGGTCTGGGGGGCTGCATAGGATTGGGGCTCATTGCCTGTTGCCCAGGAACAGGTATAGTCCAATGTCCAGTTCAACCTAAAAATGTGGTTGAAAGACTCCTTTATTACCGGCACTGTATTAAAAGGTGGGTGGGTCATGCAGGTTTGGGGCTCACGGAAGCTGTGGCCCAGGACAGGTATAGTCAATGTCCAGTGAAAACTACAAATGGGTGTTGAAGAGACGGCGCGTTTTCCGGCACTTTATTTTAAAAAACATGTGTGGGTCCAAGCAGGCGTTTATGACGGCTCTAAAACATGCTGTGGGCTCCAGGACAAGGTATAGTCAATGTCCAGTGAAGACTAAAATGGTGGTTAGAAATGACCTCCTCCTTTTTTCCGGCACTTTTTATTACTAAAAAGGTGGGGGGGTATTCATGCACAGGGTATGGGGCTCATGCTGTGGCCCAGGACAGTAAGTCAATGTACCAGTGAAACTAAATGGTGGTTGGAAAGACTCGCCCTTTTTCCAGCACATTTTAAAAATGTGGGGGCTCATGCAGTAGGTTTGGGGCTCATGCTGTCTCGTTTCCAGGACAGGGAATAGTTCCAATGTCCAGTTCAAGTAACATGAAATGGTTACAAATCATACTTAGCCTTTCTGTCACTTTTTTAAAAGTTTGTGGGTGATCAGGTTTATAAAGGGTCAGAGGGTGTGGATACAAGACAGGTATAGTAAAAACATGAGGCTCAGTGACTTTTTTTGCTGTGCCTTTTATAAACCAATGCAGTGTGTTATGCCTTACAGAAGTATAGCATGTATCCATTTGGACTGATGTGGATGTCTTAATTTCAGCTTCTCCAGCCCCCTTGTTTGGGTGTAATAGATGAAGGTCTTTTGCCTCTCCATAGACCCTTTACTGGGTCATCCGCAAAATGATTGCTCAACATAATCAGAAAAACCTTATTGCTGATAGCGCAGACAATCGAGCCTACTAATCGAACTCGTAAATGACACGCAATCGCTCCTAATTCGCTAACACTAGTCACCCCTATTCATGTTAACTGACCCAAACCAGAATACCCAGACCCACCCAATATTGTCAAGCTAAATATACCAAATACTAAAAATAATACCAGCCACCACTATCACCTACCCATAAATATGACTAGCACCACCATAATGTTATTGACTAAACCAGTATACATAAAACTAATATCACCAAAAAACATCTTCACCATAAAAATACTGAATAATACCACCATTACTGTTACTGAACATAAACCAATAACAATATTTCCTCCATACAGTGACCCTAAAGTGGGAGATTACCAGGTTACACAGGCGTGCTTTTGCAAACAGTTCTTACTTTACCATTAGGTCACAACGACGCTTGTCCTGATGAGTTTTCACATTCCCTTTTCTTCTCCATTCGGTCCAGACCTCCATGATAACTTCTCCCGTCCACCACTCGTCTCTGCAGAGTTTACAACACAAACACCTTAGACTCCTTGCTTTTTTATCATTTGTCCCTCCCCCCATGTACAAACTTCCCATCTATAATGGCCCAAATGTTAATAATTACTTCCTGGTAATTATGGGTCCCACAGTAGATAAGCAAGTAGATTTGGGGCCCCCCAGTCAGTATGTAGGTACAATGGGGCCCCTGAGCAGTAGCTAGGTAGCTTGGCACCCCCGGGCAGTAGCTAGGTAGCCGGGGGAGATGTAGGTAGCTTTGGGCCCCCGGGCGGTAGCTAGGTAGCTTAGGGTCCACATGTAGGTAGAATGGGGACCCCCTGTAGGTATAATGGGGCCCCCTGTAGGTATAACAGGCCCCCCTGTAGCTTAGGGCCCCCTGTAGGTAGAATAGGCCCCCCTGTAGCTTAGGGCCTCCCTGTAGGTAGAATAGGGCCCTCTGTAGATTAGGGCCCACTGTAGGCACAATAATCCCCCCTGATGTTTAGGGCCCCCGTAGGCAGAATAGACCCCCCCCTGATGTTTAGGGCCCCTTGTAGGCAGAATTGTCCCCCCAATGTTTAGGGCCCCCTGTAGGCAGATATATAGTACCATCTCTGTTGTTTAGGGCCCCCTGTAGCAGAAATATCACCCTCCTGTTGGTTTAGGGGCCCCCTGTAGGCAAATAGTCACCCCTATTGTTTAGGGCCCCCTGTAGGACAAATAGTCCCACCTCCCCTAACTTGTATAGGGCGCCCCTAGTAGGCACGAATATTCCCTCCCTGTTTTGTTTAGGGCCACCAATAGGCAGAACAGTTCCTCCCCCCTTGTGGTTTTACACAGGCCCCCTGTAGCTAAGTACCACACTTTTCTCCCCCGCTTCCCCGGTAACTTCGTCTCGCCACCAGGCCCCCCAAGCCCTGCTGTTTAAGCTTGGGGCAAGGCCTACGGAACAGGCAAGGACTCGGGCAGGCCGGCATGCGATGCGGACGTCACTTCCATCGCATCCGCCCTGTGCCACAGCTCTATGTACGGCAGGGCAGGGACGCACAGCTCTCCCTGCCCCCAACTATTCATCTATTGTAAAGTTGGGGTCGCAAGGACGTGCATACAATTAAGAATAGCCTCCTAAGCAAGGGGCCCCGCCCCCCCCCTTGCTTCACAGACCAGCCAGGCCCCGTAGACCAGTACTGGTGGTACTGCCCTAATGGCGGCCCTGCACATAGTATTCCTAATTTCATGTAACAAATTTATTGAAAGTTATATCAGTAATTAACAAAGGGACAATGTATCCAGTTATACAATATGAACATAAGATCCAAAAAATATTGACAAATCAGTATGAAAGTGTAAAATATTAGCATTCCGTAAAATGTATCAAACTGCTAAAACAGCAATGATAACATAATTTAAGACAGGTCACTTTGTATGGTGGAGAGAAGAAATCGTGATAGCACAGAGACGAATTGATATCACCAGGATGGAGGAACAAAATGTTTCGCGTTAAACCAAGATGTCCATAATGACTGTTTCTTTATGCATGAATAAGGAGGTTGCAAATTTTTGGTTCAAAAAGGTATTTAAAAATTTGTGTTCTAGTAATTATAAGAGAAAGAGTTTTTAGAGCCCTTTTAAAAAATATGCTATTGCTATTCTTGCAGATATTAATATGTGAAATATGATGGTATGAAAAGATTGAGGAATATTTTCAAGGCCTATGTCTAGCTTGGGTATCAAGGAGATGTGAAGGTCTGTTACCTCTGTAATCAAACGGGAGATTGATCTCCAGAATCTTGTAACCAGAGGACAACCCCACCAACAGAAAAAAGGGAACCCCGTGTCCACAAGTTTCACTTTTTTTCCAACTTTGGGAACATGTTCGCATGGTTTCTCTGTGATTTAGGCATTTAGAAAATTTAGATGAGGTTCGAATAGCACCATTGATCTTGAGAGAATTGTTTTGCCAGTTCTTTTTCCCATTTGACCAAGGGGACAAATTTAAATTGTGAGGTGTCACTAATTAACATTTGATATATTAAGGAAAGTCATTTCTTTTATACTTGCTTAGGTCACAGGCTCTAGTAGTTGTCGAATCTGTAAATATTGGAAAAACATAAATTGATGTATTGTATATGTTGTGGAAAGCTCAGAAAAGAAAATCATGGTTTCCTCGTAGTAAAGTAGGTCTAAGGACAGTGCATTAAGTAACTTCTAGGAGGAAAAGTATAGATGTGAACTACAACAGTCTAGAGATTCTATGGTGATTTCTTTTTTTAAAACGACTACCTGTCCTAGAAAAGGACAACTTTGACCCCAGTTGATGAGACTTAGAGAGGAACAAAGGGAAGTTGGGCAATGGCACCAAGACTTAAGATGGAGAAGAACTGTGCTTTCTAATTTAATCCAAATTGGAGGATTGACTGAATTCCAAAAGTAGATCATTTGTGCTAATAAGATTGCAGTAACATAGGTTCCAATATTGGGCATTGCTAATCCGCCGTGTTTATGACTGCAAAACACAAAAGGGGAAATGTATGAAAAGTTAGCGTGACAGGGGAGTTTAAATAGCTTTTAAAAACAGTGTAGAATGTGCCAGAATTTTATGAACTGTTTTTTTTGCTTATAAAACAGGCGCATTGTGTGCCAATACAACAAATCTGGGGTCAGGGGAACCCCTTTAAAATTGGTCTGGTGTTCTAACTATTATGCCCCCCAGGTTTTGGGTTTAAAATTCTAAAAATATCTAATTCTACAAAAGTGGGTAGACCCCCAGAACGTCCCAAATCGTTGGCGCATTATAAAGTGTCGCTCCTGTGCTTATCGCGCCAAAGTTTGGAATGTGACTATTCATAAATCTATAGGATAGTTCTACTACAGCTTTTTAACGCCAGACAGCTGGTACAGCTCCATTCATACATGTCGCCCAAAATCTTTTTTAATCCAAATAAATTTGAGAGCAAATATGGAATAGCTCTGTATATATAATAATTTAGGCAATAGTGACATTTGTAGGATATTTATCTTAGCAATCCAAAAGAGATGTAGGAAGGACATTCGTTGAATATCAGATTCTAGGAGAACCAGAAACCTTAATACCTAGATAATCTATGTGATCATTAGACCAAGCAAAGCCAAAGGTTTTGAGAAGTGTTTTTTGTTAGCAGAAAAAATAAGCATTTAGATTTATTCAATTTATAAGAGGACAATGTTGAAAATAAATTTAAGGTCCACATTATTTCAGAGATAGTGAACAGTGGGTTGGTCACCATAAGCATGACATCATCAGTATACAAGCTGATTTTATGGGAGACATCATTAACTTGGATAGCGGTAATCAGGGATTAGTACATATGTATTCTGCTAGCGACCCCATGCATAGCACAACAATTAAAGGTGATAGGGCAGCCCTGTCTGATACTTTTGGAAAGCTTTAAAGATGAAGAGACAAAACTGGACGTGAGGAACTTTGCTGAAGGGCATTAGTACAAGGCTAAAATGGCATCCAGTATAAATCCTGAAAAACCAAAGTTAATCCAGACTAGTTTTAAATATTGCCAGCTAACCCTGCCAAATGCCTTTTCTGTATCAACAGACAGGAAGGCTGAATCATTAAAAGAAGAACCAGCAATCTGGACCAGATCTAAAAGGTGTCGAGTTGCATCTCTAGCTTGGCGCTCAGGCACAAAACCAACCTGCACATCATGTATAACATTCAGTAAAACTGTATTAATACGGGTAGCTAAGATTTTGACATATATCTTGATGTCTGTATTCAACAGGGAGATTGGACTATTATTTGCTGGGTTGTCGGGTAATTTTCCAGGTTAGGTATTGTGATTGTGGCGGATAAAGCTCGGGTAAAGGACTAGTAGAAGAGACTATGTCGTTGCATAAGTTGGTTTTATATGAGGATAAAGGGCGACATGTAAAACGTGGCTGTGCCAGTTCTCTGGCATCAAAAAGCTTTAGTAGACCTGTTCTATAGAGGTATGAACAGTCGCATTCCAAACTTTGGTGCGATAAGCGCCAGTGTGACAATTTTTAAGGCGCCAAAGACTTGGGACGTTCTGGGGGCATGTTGCACCTCATTTGTAGAAGTAGACAAATTTATGATTCTTTGATGCCAAACTTCTCGTATTGGTACTTCAATGTGCCTGTATGTATGAACTGCAGAAGAACAGGTTCAAACATTCTGGCACATTCTACACTACTTTATAGCTATTTAGAACTGGTCTGTCTGCGCCAAGATTCATACATGTTGCCCAAATTATCTGAAAATGTCTGATGGTATTCATTGGTGATACCATCCGGGTCAGGAGATTTGTTTATTTTTTGTATCTCACTCAAAGAGATGTGTGCATTTAAAATTTCCAATTGGAAATGGTCTAGGGTTGGTTGGGGAGAGAGACGAAAGGAACTAGATAAAGGTTATGTCCAGTGGGGGAGGGATATTTTCACATTCCTGTAGGTTGTATAGTTTTGAATAAAAGTCAGCAAATTGATCTGCTATGTCTATGGGGTTGATAACTTTGGCATCTGAGGGGAAAGTTGGTTGGCTGATTATGGTTTTGGCATGATGAATTTTTATTCTGTTTGCTAGGAGTTTTTCTACTTGGGTATAGAAGCGCCACTTAATTTTGGCTAAATTATACTCATGTTGGTACAAATATAAGGATCACAAGTTGTTCCTAAGGTTAGACAGATATTCTTTTTCATCCATAAATGGGTTAGTTTTAATATCAACATCCGCTCTTTTGATTTCCGTTTATACATTACTTATCTCTTATTCTTACAGTATGTGAGGTCTTGTTTTTTGCAGAACAGGTTCTCCTTTCTATACATTCTATTTTGTGGTACATAAACATCAACATTTAATTTTTATCCATTTACTTTTTGGGAACATGTGAAAAAAAAAAAGAATAATTCTGCCATGTTTAATTTTTTTTCCGTATTTAATAATTCTGCTTGCCACTAGCTTAAAATAAGTAGGTTCAATTTATATTTTGTAAAGAGAACATCTGATAGATGAATGTGCTTACACATACAAATAATTTTCGTAAACTATTAGGCTGAATAGTTCTGGTTTCAATCCTTCGTATTGGCCTTACATATAATTATACGTATTACGTTTGGTTAATACCACGTTTTTAGTCAATACAGTATACATTACCCAGAAAAGTATGTTTCAAAATTACAACTTGGCCCACAAAAAATAAGCCATCATACAGCTATATTGACAGAAAAACAAAAAAAGTTATGGCTGTCTCACTGTGACAATACAAAAGCAAAAACATTTCAGCTGTCTTTAAAACCGAAATATACTCAGTGCAGAGTTAAGCAGAATATGCCACTATTGAAAACCTCTATTTCAGCTGTAAGGCCTAGGAAATCATGGCTCAGTGCTTTAGTTTGACTGGCATGGACAGAATTATAAATATGCATGTAGAAATAACTTAGTCATCCTCCTCACCTTGATATTCAGAGAACTGGCATAAAATCTACTCTATAAGCAAGACTGGATTTGTGTATGGCTTGTCCCTTCTTTTTATCCTCATGAAACTAATTTTCCTAATAAAAAAAATTATTTTTTGGGCCCCCCTATTTAAAGTTAGGGTTTTTTTCGGCACCCCAAATTTCAAATTTTTGTGCAGTTTTTACGGGAACAAATATGTTTGTGTTTTTTTTGTCCGCAATAAATGTTTTTGAAAATAAATTTGTGAAGAAATATATGACTTTGATGTACCTTACCCTGAAAAAAAAGGGACCTTCATCGATTTACAAAATGACAGAGTAGCATCCACCAATCCAGATTCAAGCTTTTACCTAAAACTAAGTACGTGTTGCTTTTGCCATTTTCTTCACGCTAAAGTTTATATTGATATATTCTCTTTAAAGATACAGTAAGTAGAGTCATATTTACTTTAGTCCAGCTGTCATGATATAACAATATCAAGATACATATTACATACTGGAGCAAGAATAGAAATTTGTCTGGCGGAAATTTCTTTGTCCCTCCAAAAAATTTTGGGTTTTATGCAGGGGCAGAAAAAAGGGGACCTTGTGCCTCTGTGCATTCTGTGCATTGCTATACAGGCTCTGTTGGTTGTTTAGAAAAAATTAATTCTAGAAAATCCCAAATATAAATATTATAATTATATATTATATATATTTTATATTTTTATTGTGGGGCTAGGGGTTTCCCAAAAGGGTAGGCCAAAAGGGGGTGGTTCCCAAAAAAAAAAATATAGGGTTTTTTTTAGAAGCACACGAAACAGCAAAAAACAAACGGGACAGTTTTTTTGTCTTTGGCCCCTCACCTTCCCCTTTTAAAAACTTGCAGCACAAAAACATAAGTTTTTACTTCCAGCATCAAAAGGCACACAGGTTATACTAAACCGTTTTGGCAGGAAAAGTCTCGCCCCCTCGGTCGGGTTCAATGGTCTGTAGCAGGCCCCTTCCCTACAAAGAAACCGTCTGGGAAATGACTCCTGAAAACCAATCAGCCCCGGGTTGGGACTCTCTCACCTGGTCTCTTCTGCCCCGGTTTTAAAAAGGGGGGTGGGGGGGGGTTTTACCGGAAAAGGGCCCGGACCGGAGGGGTGAACGGCCCCCCACCCACGTTCACCCATTAAAAAAAAAAGCACCCCTTTTTAAAGGCTGTCAGCAGTTTTTTCTAAATTTCACGAACAAAAGTAACCTTTGGTTACTTGGGCTATACTGCTGCTTTTCCCCCCCAAGGTCCGGTCCCTTGGTGGCCCCCTAGTGCAGTTCTTTGTGCCTTTTCTGCTGTTGTGGAAAACTGGGCTGCCCCATGGATCGGCCTCTCTGACACCCCTGGAACTTCTTTACTTTTTCCCAGATAAAAATGGGGGACATACCTTCCACCCACTATTTTTCCTGCGGTTGCTTAAAAAAACCCCCCCCTTTCCCAAAGGCCCGGGGGGAAACTGGGCCTTGAACCGGGAAGTACCCCTTGAAAAGGGTCGCATTTTTTTTGTTTGTTTCCTCAGCCCTGTTTCTACTTAAATTTGAAATCTTGCGTTCCCGGAAAAACCACCCTTTTTCACTCTGGCATTACCCTTTTTTTTTCGGTACCCCCATTTGTAACGGGGCATAATTTTGTCACCAACCTAAATTTTCTCCCGCCAGATAGTACCGCAAGGACTCAAAACCCCACTTTATCCCCAGACACTCTTTTCCCCACGTTTTGAAAAGTTTCTTTCACGGTTGGGTAAGTTCCTACTCAAACTTTAAGGGGGTTTCCCCCTTTCACCATTCACCCCCCCTGGGGACAGGGATTTGCCCCTAACCCCACCCTCTGAGGCGTCTGTCGGGAAACAATAAATTCTTTGGGGGAAGTTTTTGGTGCCATAACATTTGGTGGCTTTTGAGGGTTTTTTTTAAAGGGCCGGGAAATGATTTTTCTGCCTCCCGACCAAAGCTTGCCCCCCTTTTTGTAGGCCCGGGAAAGGTCGGGGAAAAATTTTGGCCCTGCGTTGTAACAAACCCCCGGCGGTCCCTGGCTTTTTTTGGAAAGGGGTTTCCCCCTTGGAATTTTCCCTTTTGGGGGTCTTTTATTGGGCCCTTACCCCCAAATTTCCCAAAAAAGGGGTTCCCCCTTCCAAAAGCCACGGGTTTAATTTAAAGTTTATGGGGGGTAAAGTTGAAGGGTTTTTTCCCTCCCTTCTGAAAAGTATCTTTTGGGGTTCACCTTTTTAAATCTTTCCCCTTCCCTTTAAAGGACCCCGGGGCCTTTGCCAAAACCATCTGGTTGGGAACCATCCAAATAAAACGTTTTTTTGGGGTTTTTAAAACTGCCCTAACCCTTTTTTGGGCCCTTTTGTTTATGCTCCTGGTGACCCCCTTTTTGGGCCCCCGGGGAGGTGGTCCTTTAAAAAATGGGGCATTAAAAACCCCGCCCATTTTCGGACCAAACCTGGGGGGCCCCCCTTTTTTTTAACCCCCAAAAATGGGGCCCCTTTCTTTCCCCAGAGGAAAGCTTGTCTCCGGCTTCTGGAATTAAAAGGTAGGCTTAACAAGAACTTTTAATCCAGGGGCCGTAACTATGTCATGGGTGCACCACATTTTTGTAGTGCCTGGAAGGGCGGTGAAGTGTCCCTGTTTAAGTTTGTTAAAAAACTCCCCCGGGCTCCTGTCTTTGATGTCTGGACAGGGCGTCCCCCCATGGGAACCCTTCCCCAAAATCTGAGGGTGCTTCACTTTGGGGTGTTTAGGGGAATTTCCCGGCTTCCCCTGTAATTTTCCCCGGCCCTTTTTTAAAATTTATGGGGGTAAAATTTAAGGGGGTTTTCTCCCCCTGGCTGGGTATCTTATAGTTCACCTTTTCCAATTTTCTCTAACCCCTTATTTAAAGGCCCTGCCATTTTTGCCAGGAACCTTTCTTCAAATTTTGGGAACCCGGACCCGTACGCGATCTCCGGGGTTTAAAAATGCCTAACCCTAGCGGCCCTATTGTATTTCCCCACTCTGTGAATCTGGGGCCCTCCGCGGGGTGCTCCTTTTCCCAAAGGGGGATTTACTCAGCTTTATGCGATCCCGCATCTGGGCGTCGTGTTCTACAACACTTTTTTTAGGGGGTAGCCTCACTTTCCCCTTTCTTTTGGCCCATTTCCAACATACCCTGGGTGTCTCCCATACAAAAAAATTCAAACGGGGGAAAACCCCCTGGGGATTGGGAACCCTCTGAGGAGAAAAGGGAAGGTTTTGGCAACAGACAAAACCCAGTCCCCCATCCTTTTTTTTTTCAAAAATCCCCCTTTAAGGGGTTTTTTTGAAACTCTCGGGCCCAAACTGTCAGTTTGAGGATGATTCACCGGGTCCTCAGTTGTTTAAAGTGAAAAACTTACACAAGTCCTTCATTTCCCTTGACAAAAAGGTGTCCCTTGCACTTGCACTAAAATTTTGGGCAATACACTTTGGGACTTTTTTCTTAGGGGAAAAGGCCTCAGGGGTACCTGGGAGAAAAATCCAGTTTTGACTAAAAATTTTCCCCCGATTTTTCCCGGGGCCCAAATTTGGCCAATGGCCCTAATTAAATAAAGGGTCCCTTTTAAAAGGACCAAAAATTTGGAGGGTTTTTTTTAATTGGGCAAATTAATTTTTGGGGAGGATTTTTCAGATTTTTTTCAAACTCTTGATGACAGCCTGGCCAAAAAAACGTTTTTCCCCCACCCGCGTTTTTTCCGGCCCCCAAAATGGACCCCCCAGCACTTGGGCTGTGAACCTTTTCAAGGACAAAATTTTTATTTTGGGTACTTTGGGACCCAAACTGTTCCACAATTTCTCATGTATTTTCAACCCATACCGCAAATTATTATTTACCGGAAAGGCGGGAAAACCCTTTTTTCGGCCCTCCCGGGTCTTGGGGGGGACACATTTAGTACCGTTACCCGGGCCCCGGCATTTTTTTTGGGTGAGATCTCGCAATGGGGGCCCTTCCGAAATTCTCCCCCTGGGCACCTTCGGTCCCGGAAAGTTTTGCTCAGGGGGGGACAAATTTCCTCAAATTTCCCGCCCAAAAACAGCTAACGGGAAATTATGAGTAACATCCCGTGGTCACCCCTACCCCATCATAAGCACATCCTTGCTAGTGGGGCTGGAATGGGGTTTGGGGACTAAAGCCCCCCATAGCGTCCCTTGGGGGGTTTTGAAACCCAAAAATTCCCCGAACAAGGGAAAGTCCCTTTCCCGGATTTGGGGGTGTTGTAAGTTGGGTTTTGGTGCCCACCTCATGGCTCAGGGGCCCGCAAAAAGTCTCGTTTGTCCCCTGTTGCCAGTGGGTAGTGTTTCGTTTTCCCCTTGGGAAAGCAGGGAACCCCCCAAACCCCCTTTTTTGGGGTAACCAGGTAAAGGGGGAATGGCGCTCGCAAGAGGGGGAAAATTGGCTGCCCGAGTCCAAAAAGGGGCCCCACACGACCCCCTTTACCTGGGCACGGCCCTTCCCGGGGCCTGGGTCTGGGGAGGGGCAATGCACAAGGAGGGTGAGCAAAACAAAGGAGGGCGAGAGGGGCAACAAACTCCATAGGGGTTTCCCCCGGCTGGGGACAGTGCGGCAATTTTTGCCCCAATTGTTGGAAATTTTAACAGGTACTTTGCTCGGGCCAACCCCCGGGGGAAATTTTTAAGGGGGGAAAGTACCTTCTCTGGGCCCCCAACCCCTCTCTTCGGGTGGGGCCACCCCCCTTTTGTCTCCGGTCAGGTTTCCCCCGGGCTTTGGCGGAAAAAAACTTTGACGTTGGCCTTGGGGGGGCGATCCCCGGAGCGCCCCCCGGACTGTTGGGCTTTACTTTCGGGTTTGGTTTCTTACAAATTATATTTAGGCCATTTATTGGAAAATATAGTTCTTGGGCCCCCCTTTTTCAGGTTTTCCTTTTAATTCTTTCTTGCCCCTAAAATTAAATTTTGGGATTTTTGGTTTTCCCCCCAAATTTAAAAAATTTTTTTTCCCCCCTGTAAAAGGTGAAACCTTTTAAAAATTTTCCCGCTTTTTTTTTGTTCCCAAATTTTTACCCCCAAATTACATTAAAACCCCGAAAGGTTTGTTTTTTTAATTTTTGTCCAATTTCAGACGGGGAAGGGGGGCCCGCCCTTACTGGGGGGGGAGTGGGACCCAAAAGTTCCTGGGAAAAGGGCCCCTCGCCCAAGTTGGTATGTTTAAGGTTTTTGCCCCGGTTGTATTGGCTTTTAAAATGGGTATTTTTGGAGTTGCCTTTTTTAAAAACAACCGTGTGGTCTTCTGCTGCAGTAGCCCATCTGCCTCAAAGTTCGCCGTACTGTGCGTTCAGAGATGCTTTTCTGCCTACCTTGGTTGTAACGGGTGGCTATTTGAGTCACTGTTGCCTTTCTATCAGCTCGAACCAGTCTGCCTATTCTCCTTTGACCTCTGGCATCAACAAGGCAGTTCCGCCCACAGGACTGCCGCTCACTGGATGTTTTTTCTTTTTCGGACCAGTCTCTGTAAACCCTAGAGATGGTTGTGCGTGAAAATCCCAGGAGATCAGCAGTTTCTGAAATACTCAGACCAGCCCTTCTGGCACCAACAACCATGCCACGTTCAAAGGCACTCAAATCACCTTCTTCCCCATACTGATGCTCGGTTTGAACTGCAGGAGATTGTCTTGACCATGTCTACATGCCTAAATGCACTGAGTTGCCGCCATGTGATTGGCTGATTAGAAATTAAGTGTTAACGAGCAGTTGGACAGGTGTACCTAATAAAGTGGCCGGTGAGTGTATATGTATGAGTCTCATGACTATATGAAATATAGTTCTCTGAAACACCTTTGAAATACAGCTTGTGCATTTGTCATATACACACATCTTCATTGCAGGCAGGTTATTATTTTGGGATATTGTTCTCTCCGACAAAGAGTTATTTTTTTCACTTATAAGGTGAAACACCTTTGAAATACAGCTTGTGTATTTGTCATGTACACACATCTACATTAAACAGAGTTTGTTTTATTGTGAATTTTTGCTAAAACAGTATGTCAGATAGCAAGGTGGCAGGCCCTTCACATGGGAGGGGCAGTAGCACAAATGTTCCTGGAAAAGGCACAGGTCGCAGCACAGTAAGGCTATGTTCACACGGTTTATTGCGGCGCGTATAGTATGTGCAGCAATATGCTGGGTATTTTGGAATTAGCGTGTAACTCCAAAGCACGGGGGGCTGGCACCCGGCCGGCCCCATTGACTTGCATTGTCAGCGGTGTGTACTCGCCGCTAACAATTGACATGTCGATTCTGCCCCTGAGCGTACAATATGATCATATTGTACACGAGGGGGAGGACGCATAATCCATAGCTCTCTACAAGAGCTATGAATTACCGTAATTGCGGTGCGCATTTCGCCGCATATTAAGCGCAATACGCGGTGAAATACGCGCACAATTACGCTACAAAATAAGCCGTGTGAACATACCCTAAGGGGACTTCGCAGCAGGGGGAAAGGGCAGAGTTACCGGTGTCATCTAGCGGTCGTATGTTGACCACCAAACCAATGATTCTTGAATGGTTGACTAGGTCATCCACTTCCTCAAAGATGACATCTGACAACCCCAGCCAAAAGTTGGTGGGTTTGTCAGACACAACCCTTAGTTGACATGGTCACCTTGGAGCAGGTCAGGGGCCCTCACCTGTCCTCAACACGCCTCTGTCCTGTTCAGTTCCCTCAGCCAGAGAACTACTATGTGCTGTGGGCTCTGCACCACTATAAAGCGAGGACAAACTATTTGAGGACAATGAGCAGCTACTGGGCAGCAAAGAGGTAGGGCAGACATCTGCTGGTACAGACGTTGAGTACCTTCTTCACTAGGCGGGTGAAGAAAGCTGCTCATCAACGACTCCAGACTCGGGTTGCTGCTGATGGAGCTAGTACTGCTTTTACCCCCACCCACCTACAACAGCCGTGGCAGTGGTACGTGAGCGCTGAGGAACCCCGGTCAGACCTGTCCGAGGATGGAAGATGGCACAGATAGGCAGCGGCCAACTGACTACATAGGATGTCTCTATAGTACTTGAGTTTGTCCTCCCTCTCGGCAGGTGAAAAAAAGGCTCCCATTTTGCACCAGTAGCGAGGATCCAAGAGGGTGGAGAGCCAGAAGTCATCGCTCTGCTGGATGATGACTATTCAGCTGTCACTACCCAGGCAAATCAGCATGCAGCAGGCCATCTGCACATGTGACTCTGAGGGACTCCCCGCCTCCATCTCTACTGTATACTGCCATGGTGTGTCTGGGTGATCTGCCTCTTCTCATTATCTCCCTCTACCTCCTCCTGCTCCTCCTCTCCTGTCGCCTGGGTAGAAAAAACACTTGTTTCGCCAGACATTGCTTGTGCTCCAATGTCCTCCTCATCCTCCTCCTCCAGTTCTGCTCCCACCGGACTCTTGTGCCCTTGATATGTAGTTGCCACGTCTCCAGTACCCTGACCAGACAGGACATGAAGCAGTGGAATGACGTTATTCATCCCATAGTCCTGGAGACTGACAAATAACATGGTCTCCTCAAAGGGCCTGAGCAAACAACAAGTGTCACGCATGAGCTGCCACTGGCTGACATCAAAATTACACAGGGGAGTACTCCTGTCTGCTTGAATCATGGAGAAATCACTAATGACCTTTATCTGTTCATAGAGTCGGTCCAACATATGGAAGCTGGAATTCCAATGGGTGGAAACGTTGCATATCAGCCTATGTTGGGGGAGGCCGTTCTGCCGCTGCAGCTCAAGGAAGGTGTGCTTGGCGGTGTAGGAATGGCTGAAGTGCATGCACAGTTTCCTGCCCATTTTTAGAATGTCTTTCAGATGGGTGGAAACTTCAGGAACCTTTTGACAAACAGATTAAACACGTGCGCCAAGCAGGGCGCATGGTTCAGCCCTCTTCGGCGCAGCACGGACATCATGTTCTTTCCATTGTCTGTCACCATGGTTCCGATTATCAGTTGTCACAGAGAAAGCCAGGAATCGATTACGTCTTTCTTAATGCGGAGCAGTTCCTCCCCTTTGTGACTTCGTTCGCCTAGGCAATCCAGGTGTAGAACTGCGTGACACCGCCATGTCCTGCATATTTGGTATGCTGGAGGAGCAATAAGACTTTTCGCTGCAGAGAAGGCTGAGGTGGTGGAAGAGGAGGAGGCAGATATTGGCACAGAATCGGCAGTTTGACAACGTGGAGGAGAAAGCGACATCTCCTGTCCAAGTTACTGGTGTGGCTGGGCAGGAATCACATTCACCCAGTGGGCCATAAAGGACATGTACTGTCCCTGACCATAGTTACAGCTCCAAATGTCGGTGCTGCTGTGCTCTTTGGAAGGCACCAACAGGCTCAGGAACTGGCCCACCTTCTCTTCTTCTACATATTTGTGCAGGGCTAGTACTGCTTTTTTCGAAAAGAAATGATGGTTTACGATTCTCCACCTCGGCTCAGCAAAAGCCATCAGTACTCTGAATGGTGCAGAGTCCACCACTTGAAAAGGGAGGGACTGCAGTACCACCAACTTGGACCGGAGCACTGTCAGCTTCTCCGCCATAGGATGGCTGGACGCATACTGCTATCTCTTGGCAATCATCTCGGTGAACGACTGCTGGCACGATGAGTGATGAGGAGCAGGAGCATCTGGACCAGTAGATGATGGGAAAGACAGACAGCTGCCTTTGGCAGAGGCGGTGGAGCCTTGACTGCCTGAAATGGGATGCGTGCCACTGGGTGCTGCAGTTGTTGCTTCGGCAGGATGGACCACCATATCTGAGACTTTCTCCCAGGCCACTGGATGGTGACGCTGCATATGTTGACGCAGGGCCATGGTGCCAACTCCCAGCCACACTACTGACTTACTGGCTGCACCGCTGCCTGACGCGCAAGCTGCCGCCCTCTTCTCCCAACAATGATGATGATGATGATGCTTCACCTGGCTCCCAAGTGCGATCGGCCACATCGTCATTGATTAGTGTTTGCCCGTCACTGCTGTCCTCCTCAATGGTCTCAGTGTACAGAGCCTGACCGCTCACAGCATAATGTCCCATGTCACTCTCCTCATCACTACTTGCCCGCCTACTGCAAGCAGATGTACTCTGCAGGTACTCTCTGCTTTGGATCAACTCCTGTTTGTTTTTGGCTTTAGCAATACTGATGGATTATTGACCAACTGAAAGCGGACACTGATGGATGAAAGAAAGGGCAAAATGATCAGTGACGTCAACACAAAGTTACTGCCAACACCCTCTCCACTCTTTCAGGGAGGAGGCTCTACATGTATCAGTGTTTAACAGAACAGGTTTTGTCATAATCTGTGGAATCATCTGATGTCGGTGTAAAAGGAGTGCGCTCTTTGACGCTATAGTAGATTCTTGGCCCTCAGCTCGGTTCTTTCTAGCTGGCGCTGACATTACCTTGTCAGGCTGCATTCCCACTTCAGTTATTTGGTCAGTTATAACCCCGTAACTTTCCAGATAAGGGAAGTGTGAAGCGATTCTAAGAGCGGCGCCTGTCATCTGCATGTCATACTAAATGACAGCATTGTTTCAATACCAAACCACGCTCCCTATGCATATTTCTGCATGGCACAATGTTCTACAGCACCGTACAGGCTCTGTGCAGACAGGAAATAGATGTTTTTTAACGCGATTCGTTGCAAATGAATTCAGAACGAAACAAATTTTTGGGGAACATTCGACGAATCGGCTGAATCGAATTTTTGAGAAATTCGCTCATTTCTAGTCCAGATACATAAAACTATAGAATTCAAAGAGGGTGAAGTTTCTTTTTCACGTGATTGTAACTGCTATTTTTGCAAGACTGGAGCAACAACAACTCATTGATGTCTGAAAGCACAGTTGTTTTATACCTCTACATTTTTCTGTCAGTATAGCTTTAAGAGACTTGTTTTTTGTAGAATGAGCTGTTTTTTTTAGTGGTACCATTTGGGAGTATATTTACCTTATTAACATTTATTAAAGGGGGTTCCTCACTACAATCATTAGTTTTCAACATGTAGGGAAAAGTAAATATACTTTTAATAAATAAACTGCTACTTTGATATTTCCATGGTCAGGAGATGAGAGATTTTATCTGCTCTGTGCACACAAGTTTCTCTGATTAACATCCATATTTCCCTTCCTGATTAGACAGAGAGCAGGGAGTGATATCACCATGGTCAGACAGAGGAGAGTCTTTATCTGTAACAATATTAGATTTTTTAGCTTTTAATTACCACTTGTTTTCATTCCTTAGAGCTGTGTAGCTTTGTTTCCTACAGATTAAATCTCCTGCACTTATATCACTGTAACATTCAGCTAGTTATAGAGGAACTAAATATGCCAATCACTGCTATAGAACCACCCACAGCCTGGCCAGGCAGTGTGAGTCAGAAGTTGCCTGTGACTCTATAAAACAGAATGGTAAGACAACCCCTTCAACTGTTTCTGAGAGGAATCTAAAATAACCAGCAATTTCATTGTTGCTTTTTATGTTTAAATTTTATGTCATTCACTGTGCAGAATATATAAATGTCACTTTTTTTCTGTGGTTTGGGTATGTTAATTCCACATCTACATGGCTTTTTTATGTTTTACGTTTTTTATTTAATAAAACAAAGGTGCTTGTTGTTAAGGGAAAATAAATATTTTGTGATAAAACATTCTGGGGTAGATGTAAACCATTGATTAATTTTTTATATATTGAATGGGTGGAAAGGTAATTTTCCTATTATTTTTGCATTTTATTTGTTGTTCAGACAAAATAACCTGTTCACCTTTTTAGGCCGTGTTCACACGGCTTATTCCCGACGGATTTGTGAGCCGTATTGAGCTCACAAATCCGCCGTGAATACGGGGCGGGCGGGGGGCGGGCCGCTCCAGCCCCATAGACAATGCATTGTTTACGGCGCGTCCGCGCCGTAAATAATGTGCATGTCACTTTCTCCCCCCGCGGCGGATTCGCCGAGCGGGGAGGAGCGACGGAATCCACTGTTCTCTATGAGAGCAGTGGATTACCGTAATTACTCCGACGGATTGGCGTCGTACTGAAGCGCAAATCCGGCGCGGAGTACGGCGCCAATCCGTGCCCACATAAGCCGAGTGAACGAGGCCTTATTTTGGTTGTTTTGATAATGATGATAATGTTTATTTTTTATTACAGTTTTTGTTAAAATAAAACAAGTTTTTCATTAGCTTTTATAGACATAGTTCAACTAGAGGATGTTATGACTTTTTCCGATCCTAGATTAAAAAATACTTCTAGGAATAAAAACAAATCATGGGGTGCATAAAAATTGTCTCACTGCTTACAGCAAGCAGATATGCACCTCAGTGTTAAATAGAAAACACTATTTATCCTGCACAAAACAAATCATCATACAACTGCATTGTTGTAAATATTAAAATGTTGTAGTTCTTGGAATACAGTGATGAAAAAATGATTGCTGCGCCTAGAGAGAGCCCAAAATAGGCCACGCCCTAGAAGGGCTAAATTAATATATTAACTAAAAATCACCAGAGTGATTTCATTTTGTACAACATAAAATGGTCTCCAAGTAGCAGCTAACCACCTATCTACAGTAATCTTGCAGGAGAATTCTCCATAAATTTATGACCTGTGATCATCATTACCTGTGCTGAATAATTCCCAATTTCATCTTTGAAATATGTTTTCTTATACTATTGCTGAATGGCTTTGGAAGTTCTCTCCTGTTTCTTTTTCATAGCACAGCTGTTTTCTCATTGATTAATCAATTCTTAATTGATTTCCCTAGAAGCACCACACTTCTTAATTCCTTCCTTAATGAGGAGATTATACATCTAATGAGATAGTGTAATAACATGGAGAACTGGCCTGAGACATGTCATAACAGACATTTTAACATTTTTGGAGGTGACTATTTTTATTCACATTTTCTTAAATAAGAACTGTGTTTAAGGAAAACAGTTCATTTTTGATAAGCCTACGCTTTATTTAGCAATAACTTAGCCCCTGTATGTACTTTGATATCATTAAGTGGTAATGACACTAGAGTAATGAGGTCAATATGGGCAATGTCAGTTACATGATCTGATGTATCCCCTTTTCACATGTAGAAAAATTATACGCAGTAACATTGCATACTATCATACAGCCTTGGTGACTGAACCCTTGGGCTCTACAGGCGATTAACCGTTTCTTAAAAGCACACAATTTTTTCCCAAATGTAATTTTATATTCTAGGTACATAATACTACAAACAATATCTTTTTATTTGGGGATCGGTTATACTTGCAGTTACATGGTGCAGCAATGGGGGCAAATGTGGCGCTCCATTCCATGCTAATAATTTTATGGTGCCTTTTAAAAATGAATTTGCATATTCTAATCCCACCTTTCAACAGTATGCTCAGATATATTGATGACGTTTTTTGCATTTTGACAGGTGACATGACTACATTGCTTGCATTCAGTACCACCCTTAATTCTTTTATTCTTGGCTTACAATTTATCTTTCATTAGTTCTTTAATACAGTATTCCTGAAAAACATGGAGACTCACATTGTTTTTGGTTTATTTACCAAACCCACAGATCTCATAGCTTACTTTACTACTCAAGCAACCATCCAGCCACCAACAAAAGATCATTCCAATTCTCTCAGTTAAATTGAGTTAGCAGAATTCTGGATGATTCTGCCAAAATGAGATAATGGTGCAAGCAAATGTATAGACATTTCAGAGGTCACAGTTATCCACCAAATATACCTCTGCACAGCCCACTGCAGGGCCAGGGTGATGGGTAATGAAGGTAGGCAACCACCTAATGTGCCATTTCAACCCAGGCAGGAAGGGGGTGCAAGGAAGCATAGAGTGGGCTGAATTTTCCATTGGAGGTAGAGGGAGTGCTATGTGCCTTATTTGCCTACGGCACCAGAATACCTTGTCCCAGTCCTGGTCCACTGTTGCCAAAAACAGACCACCTAGGGATGTTTGTTTGAAGTATCAATAAGCATTTGTTCCTCCTTAGGAGATCCTTCCTGTAAGTTAAGGAATTCTCGACTCGACCTGTGGTCTGTTATCAATGGGACTTAAGTTTCAGAAAGGAAGTATGCCATCTTTAACTTTACCATGCAAGGGTACAGTTCTGTGCCTGAATTGTGCACAATGTTCATGTTTCACCCATTCATGTATTGGGCGATTCTATCCCATCTGGGGTCTGTATACTTGCAGCTCTAACTTTGTGATCTGCATGAAAAAAAACCATTACATTTCCATGAACTTCAAAATACCATTACACTAAATCAATGACAGCCAGGCCCCTCCCTCCATCCATTCGATTTGCTCAACCATCTCCTCTCAAATAAAAGTATACAGCCGCTACATAGAGGACCTGCTTCTGGTGTTGGACAGGAGCCGCAAATAAGCAGAAAGTTTTGTGGAGTATATCGATTGTAATAGAATGACGTTGGTTTTTACCTTTGCCTTTGCCCCTAACAGCAGAGACGTTTTAGATGTCACCCTAATATGGAATCAAGAACAAGGAATTAAGGTGATTACATTCAGGAAAGTGATGTAACACTACATCACTCACAAATTTTTGCCACCCTAAACATGTAGTGACTTAATTTAGAATTAACAGGAACAGTTAGTCTGTACTAGATTAAGTGCAAGAAAGTATGCGCACATGGAGCGACATGTCAGGTGCATAAAGTTGTTTTTCTTGTTTTAAATAAATACCTTAAGGATCACTATTTGAATACCAAGTGATATGCGGCAATTAATTATTAGAAAATGCAAAACAGAGATAATGTAATGGTCACTGCCTATGTATTAAAATAATGTTTATTAAAGGTAACCGATTGCACTGTATTATGATTAGATTAACAAATGGTATTGCAAATTGTTATTTAAAGTGTGAAGTAATGATGAGGGTGCTAACGTTACCAAACCTCTAAACAAACTGTCTGTTTACCAAATTAAAGGAATTTTATGTCTGAATCAACATGATGTCAGGCGTTATCTGTTCTGTTATTATTGAATACCTTGTTCCAGTCAATGTGGTTTAGGGCCTCTTTAAGCAGACTGAATTTGGCCTTTCTCAAATTCAGTGTTTTTGTGGCTCCTCGCCAAAATACTCTATTGAAAAATAATTGAAAATTTATTGTAGTGGGGAAACTACTTCCATGGTGCCCCCCAACCAGAACCTTTGTTACCTTTGTCAGGCTTGTTAGTCAATACAAAGTCCAAAAGAGCCTTCCCTCTAGTTGGCTTCTGTACCAGTTGGGAAAGGTAACTATCTTTAGTTATTGACAAAAACCTTTACTCCTAAATGAAATCCAATGTGACCAATTGCTTTTAGAAATCAACTAATTAGTAAATCGTACAACTACAGCTGTTTTGTGAAGGCCTCAGAAGTTTGTTAGAGAACATTAGTATGAAAAACAGCATCATGAGAATCAAGGAACACACCAGGCATCTCAGGGATAAAGTTGTGGCAAAGTGTGTTGCAGAGCCCAAACACTGAACATCTAATGGACCACTGTTCAATCCATCATCTGTAAATTAAAGGAGTATGGCACAGCTGCTAACCTACCAAGACTTAGCTGTCCACCTTAACTGACAGACCAGACAAGGAGAGCATCAAATAGAGAAGCAGCCAAGAGGTTCAGCAAGGACTGGAAAGTTGTTCAGAGTTGATGAGATGATGTATGTAACTAAATCTAAGGCAATCCTGGAAAAAAACCTGCTATAGGCTGCAAAACACTTGGGACTAAGACATAGGTTCACCTTCCAGCAGGACAACGACATTTAGACATACAGTTAAAGCTACAATGAAATGGGTTAACTCAAAGCATATTCATGTGTTAAAATGGCCCAGTCAACGTCCAGAACTAAATCCCAAAGAGAATCTGCGGCATGACTTGAAAATTGCTGTTCACAAACATTGGCCAACCTATCTGACTGAGCTAGACCTATTTTGCAACGAAGAATGGACAAAAATTCCAGTCTCTAGATGTGCAAAGCTGGTAAAGACATACCCCAATTTCCTTGCAGTTGTCACTACAGCTAAAGGTGGTCATGCAAAGTATTGATTCAGGAGGGCTGAATACTTATGCATGCCACACTTTTCAGTTTTTAATTGGCAGAAACTTGGAAAAGCAAATATTATTTTCTTTACACTTCACAAATACTTGCTACTTTGTGTTGATCTGACACATACAATATCAATAAAAAACAAGTTTGAAAGTTTAAAAATGAGAAATAGTTCAAGGGATATGAATAATTTTGTAACCTACTGTAATTGAAGGGTGCAAAGCAGTCAAGTCCCCAGTTTCAGGACATGTTCAGGAGTAGAGAAAGGCGAATTTCTCAAAAATTCGATTCGCCGACTTCTTCGAATTTTCCGACAAGATTAGTTTCGGTCCGAATTACTTCGGGACGAATGTCATTAAAAAATAGCTATTTTCAGGCTGCACAGAGCCTGCAGGGTGCTGTAGAACGTTGTGCCATGCTTAAATATGCAGAGGGAGCTTGGTTTGGTCTTCATACAATGTTGTGTTTTAGTATGACACGCATATGACTGCCGGCGCTCTTAGAATCGCTTCACTATAAAATTCCCTGGGCCCTTAAGAGGGCAAAACTGACCAAAAAACTGAAGCGGGAATGTAGCCTGATAAAGTCATGGCAGCGCCAGCTGGAAAAAAACAAGCTGAGGGCTCAGGTGGCAACATCAGTAGGCCACAGAGTGGCACAATGACAGAGTGTGGAGGGCACGGCAGGAGCAACAGCAGCAGCATGAGGTCAGACAGTGGCACAATGACATTCTGGAGGTGGCAAAAACAGGAGTAGGCCACAGAGTGGCACAATGACACAGTGTGTAGGTCACGGCAGCAGCCACAGCAGCAGCATGAGGTCAGACAGTGGCACAATGACAGAGTGTGTAGGTCACGGCAGCAGCCACAGCAGCAGCATGAGGTCAGACAGTGGCACAATGACATTCTGGAGGTGGCAAAAACAGGAGTAGGCCAGAGAGTGGCACAATGACACAGTGTGTAGGTCACGGCAGCAGCCACAGCAGCAGCATGAGGTCAGACAGTGGCACAATGACACAGTGTGTAGGTCAAGGCAGCAGCCACAGCAGCAGCATGAGGTCAGACAGTGGCACAATGACAGAGTGTGGAGGTCACGGCAGGAGCAACAGCAGCAGCATGAGGTCAGACAGTGGCACAATGACATTCTGGAGGTGGCAAAAACAGTAGTAGGCCAGAGAGTGGCACAATGACAGAGTGTGGAGGTGGCACCAACAGGAGTAGGCCACAGAGTGGCACAATGACAGAGTGTGTAGGTCACGGCAGCAGCCACAGCAGCAGCATGAGGTCAGACAGTGGCACAATAACATTCTGGAGGTGGCAAAAACAGGAGTAGGCCACAGAGTGGCACAATGACACAGTGTGTTGATCACGGCAGCAGCCACAGCAGCAGCATGAGGTCAGACAGTGGCACAATGACAGAGTGTGGAGGTGACGGCAGCAGCAACAGCAGCAGCATGAGGTCAGAGAGTGGCACAATTACATTCTGGAGGTAGCAAAAACAGTAGTGGGCCAGAGAGTGGCACAATGACAGTGTGGAGGTGGCATCAACAGGAGTAGGCCACAGAGTGGCACAATGACAGAGTGTGGAGGTCATGGCAGGAGCAACAGCTTGAGGGCAGAGAGTGGCACAATGGCAGGGTGTGGAGGTGGCACAAACAGGAGTAGGCCACAGAGTGGCACAATGACAGAGTGTGGAGGTGACGGCAGGAGCAACAGCAGCAGCAGCAGCAGCAGCAGCATGAGGTCAGAGAGTGGCACAATGACACAGTGTGGAGGTCACGGCACCAGCAACAGCAGCAGCAACATGAGGTCATAGAGTGGCACAATGACAGGGTGTGGAGGTGACGGCAGCAGCAACAACAGCAGCAGCATGAGGTCAGAGAGTGGCCCAATGACACAGTGTGGAGGTCACGGCACCATCAACAGCAGCAGCAGCATGAGGTCATAGAGTGGCACAATGACAGAGTGTGGAGGTGGGTGGCAATACAAGTCCTTGGTAAAGATGGTGGTAGGCAGATGGAGAAACTGTAAGCAGATGTGTGGCATCAGGCGGGTGGCGGCATCAGAATAGTGGCTGAGGCAGGTAGTTTGAACCCAGACTCATTTCTCAAAGTTTGGGTGAGGCATCATGATTGATGTAATCTGACGCCTAAGGCACTGGTGTGTGGAAATCCTGGCCGATCCACACCTGGTTCATCTTGACAAAGGTCAGTCATTCCACATTTCCCGTGGACAAGCGGGTTCTCCTTGGGGTAACGATGGCCCCCGCCGCACTGAACACCCGCTCTGATGCCACACTACTGGCCGGGAAGGACAGCTTCTCCACTGTAAACTCGGCAAGTTGCGGCCACACATCCAGTTTGGCTGCCCAGTAGTCCAGCGGATCTTCTAACTGGGGTGGCAGAGTGCTGTCCAAGTAGGCCACCACCTGTTGGTTCAGGGACTGCTCCAGGTCCTGCTGCTGCTGTTGCTGGCGACTGCCCTCCTCACTAGACGGGTGAAGGAAGCTGCTCATCAGTGACTCCAGACTTAGGTTGCTGCTGATGGAGCTGGTACTGCTCCTACCCCCCCAGCAGCCGCGGCAGTAGTACGTGAGCGCTGAGGAACCCCCCTGTCAGAACTGTCAGAGGAAGGACGATGCCGCACATAGGCAGCGGCCAACTGACTACGGAGGATTTCCCTATAGTATTTGAGTTTGTCCTCCCTCTCAGCAGCTGGGAAAAAGGCTCCCATTTTGGACCGGTAGCGAGTGCCAATAGGATGGAGAACCAGAAGTCATCCCTCTGCCGGATGCTGACTATTCGGCTGTCACTAGCCCGGCAAATCAGCATGCTGCGGGCCATCTGCACAAGTGACTCTGAGGGACTCCCTGCCTCCATCTCCACTGTATACTGCCACGTCTTCCTCATCTCCATCTACCTCCTCCAGCTGCTCCTGCTCCTCCTCTCTTGTCACCTGGGTAGAAAATCCACTCATTTCACCAGACAATGCTTCTGCTTCAATGTCCTCATCCTCCTCTTTCTCCAGTTCAGTCCCAACCGGACTCATGTGGCCGCGAGAAGTAGTCGCCACGTCTCCAGTCCCCTGCCCAGACAGATTTTTCAGCATCTGTTCCAGGACATGAAGCAGTGGAATGACGTTATTCATCCCGTAGTCCTGGCGACTGACAAATAACGTGGCCTCCTCGAATGGCCTCAGCAAACGGCAGGTGTCACACATGAGCTGCCACTGGCTGACATCAAAGTTACACAGGGAAGTACTCCTGTCCGCCTGGATCATCAAAAAATCCTTAATGGCCTTTCTCTGTTCATACAGTCGGTCCAACATGTGCAGGCTGGAATTCCAACGGGTGGAAACATCGCATATCAGCGTGTGTTGGGGGAGGCCGTTTTGAAGCTGCAACTCGAGGAGGGTGTTCCTGGCTTTGTAGGAATGGATGAAGTGCATGCACAGTTTCCTGGCCATTTTCAGAATCTTCTGAAGATCGGTGGAAGACTTCAGGAACCTTTTTACAAGCAGATTGAACATATGCGCCATGCAGGGCGCATGGACCATCACTCCTCGGTGCAGCGCGGACACCATGCTACTCCCATTGTCCGTCTCCATGGTTCCGATTTGCAGTTGGCACGGAGAAAGCCACACATCGATTTCTTGCTGCATGACGCAGAGCAGTTTCTCCCCTGTGTGACTTCGTTCGCCGAGGGAAGCCAGGTGTAGAACTGCATGACACCGCTGTGCCCTACACATGTGGTATGATGAAGCAGTACTTGTGGAGGCTGAGATGGTGGTGGTGGTGGAGGAGGAGGCGGACATTGGTGCAGGAGCAGCAGTTTGACAACGTGGAGGAGAAAGCGCTGTCTCCTGTCCAAGTTGTTGGTGTGGCTGGGCAGGAAGCACATTCACCCAGTGGGCTGTAAAGGACATATACTGGCCCTGACCGTAGTTACAGCTCCACATGTCCGTGCTGCCGCGCACCTTGGAACAAACCGATAAGCTCAAGGACTGGCCCACCTTCTGTTCTACATATTTGTGAAGAGCTGGTACTGCCTTTTTGGAAAAGAAATTACGGCTTGGAACTCTCCACCTCGGCTCGGCACAGGCCATTAATTCTCTGAACGGTGCAGAGTCCACCATTTGGAAAGGGAGGGACTGCAGTACCAACAACTTGGACAGGAGCACGGTCAGCTTCTGCACCTTAGGATGGTTGGACGCATACTGTTGTCTCTTTGCAATCGCCTCGTTGAACGACTGCTGGCGCCATGAGTAGCGAGGAGCAGGAGCATCTGGACCGGGAGATGATGGCAAAGAGAAACAGCTCCCTTCTGCAGAGGTGGTGGAGCCTTGACTGGCTGCAATGGCATGCTTGCCACTGGGCGCTGCTGCTGTTGCTGCGGCGGCAGGATGGACCACAACATCTGAGCCACGTTTCTCCCAGGCCACCGGATGGTGACGCTGCAAGTGCTGACGCAGGGCCGTGGTGCCAATGTTATCTCCCTGACCACGCTTCACTTTCTGACCACAGATTCAACATATACCCATATTTGGCTCCTCCGGTGTCTTAGCAAAGAACTGCCACACCGCCGCGTAGCTGATTTTACCGCCAACGCTCCGCACTGAGTGACTACTACCACCGCTGCTTCGCTGAGCTCCTGTGCCTCTGCTTTCTTGGACCAGCAAAGTGGGTTTTCTACCCCGTGGCCGCTTGGCTCCTCACCTCACACTGCTGCTACCCTGCTGACTCACGGCCACACAACCCACTTGCTGGCTGCGCCGCTGCCTGACGCGCAAGCTGACGCTCTCTTCTCCTGAGGATGATGAAGCCCTTGCTTCACCCGGCTCCCAAGTGCGGTCCGCTACATCATCATCGATTTGTGTTTCATCGTCACTGCTGTCCTCATCACCGGTCTTGGTATGCAAAGGCTGACCCCTCACAACATGACCTCCCATGCCACTCTCCACATCTATACTTTGCCGCCTACTGCAAGAAGCAGGGGATATTGGCCCCATTTCTTTGCTGCCAAGTAGCTGCTGACTGCCCTCCTCATATTGTTCATCCTCGCTGTATACTAAGGGTTGTGTCTGACGTTCCCACCGACTCTTGGTTGGGGTTGTCAGATGTCATCTGGGAGGAAGTGGATGACCTAGTAAACAAATCAAGAACCTTTGGGTTGCTGAACAACACACGGCCGCTAGATGACACCAGCAGTTCTGGCCTCACCGAGTGACCCCTGCTGCTACGTCCCCTTGCTGTGCTGCAACCTGTGCCTGCTTCAGGAATGTTTGTGCCACTGCCACTCACATTTGAAGAGCCTGCCACCTCTCTGTCTGATATACTGTTTGTTCTAAAATGTACAGACTCTGTTTAATGAAGATATCTGTATATGATAAATACACACCCTGTATTTGACTCCAAATGAACCCACTAACAAGCTTGGACAACCCTCGGATATAAATTGCGCTCCACAAATGGCCAGGAAAAATGTACTTGTATGTGCAATTTAAAAACACTGTGTATTTTACTGAATATAAAAGCACAAACAGGCTTAATTAACTTTGGATATGAATTATGCTACAGCCAAAATTTCTTCTTTGGCGGTGAAAAACAACGTTTCTTTTACTGAATACGACTGCAGAAAAATACTTAGTTAACCCTTGGATGTAAATTGCGCAAAAGAAATGTGCTGCCAACAATTACCAGCTTTGTAGCATGTTAAAACGGCGTGTATTTTACGGAACACAACAACAGAAAAACTCGTAATTAACCTTCGGATATGAATTATGCTACAGCCAAAATTTCTTCTTTGGCGGTGAAAAACAACGTTTCTTTTACTGAATACAACTGCATAAAAATACTTAGTTAACCATTGGATGTAAATTGCTCAAAATAAATGTGCTGCCAACAATTACCAGCTCTGTAGCATTTTAAAACGGCGTGTATTTTACGGAATACAACAACAGAAAAAATCGTAATTAACCTTCGGATATGAATTATGCTACAACCAAAATTTCTTTTTTGGCGTTGAAAAACAATTTTTTTTTTACTGAATACAACTGCAGAAAAATACTTAGTTAACCCTTGGATGTAAATTGCTCAAAAGAAATGTGCTGCCAACAATTACCAGCTTTGTAGCGTGTTAAAACTGCGTGTATTTTATGGAACACAAGAACAGAAAAACTCGTAATTAACCTTCGGATATGAATTATGCTACAGCCAAAATTTCTTCTTTGGCGGTGAAAAACAACATTTCTTTTACTGAATACAACTGCAGAAAAATACTTAGTTAACCCTTGGATGTAAATTGCGCAAAAGAAATGTGCTGCCAACAATTACCAGCTTTGTAGTGTGTTAAAACGGCGTGTATTTTACGGAACACAACAACAGAAAAACTCGTAATTAACCTTCGGATATGAATTATGCTACAGCCAAAAAATTTTCTTTGGCGGTGAAAAACAACGTTTCTTTTACTGAGTACAACTGCAGAAAAATACTTAGTTAACCCTTGGATGTAAATTGCGCAAAAGAAATGTGCTGCCAACAATTACCAGCTTTGTAGCGTGTTAAAACGGCATGTATTTTACGGAACACAACAACAGAAAAACTCGTAATTAACCTTCGGATATGAATTATGCTACAGCCAAAATTTCTTCTTTGGCGGTGAAAAAGAAAGTTTCTTTTAGTGACCACAACAGCAGAATAACGCTTATTTAACCCTGGATCTAAATTGCGCAAAAGAAATGAGCAACCAAAAATTAAGTGGTATTTGGATTGTAAAAACGCTGTTTCTCTAACTGAATACAACAGCAACAGGCTTAGATAACCCTTGGATATTCAATGTGCTCAAGAACTGAGCAGATAGTATTAAAATGTATATGTAGCTGAATTGGACGCACACTGAACTTCAATTCCAATACCCCACAAAATCTAAATTAGAACGTTAGAGAAGCAGTCTCTGAGACAAGCTGTGACACCCCCCAAAAAATCGCTGTATAAAAATTTGTTCTTTAGTATGAGATATCATGAGCAGCAGCAGCGGCAGCAGCAGCTTCCCTACACAGCACAGTGAGAGGAGTGTGAACTGCCAGCGTCGCGCCCGGACTTATATAGTGCGGTGACGTCACAGAATCCCGCCGGTCTCTGATTGGCTTCATCTCTGTACATGTCATTTAGGCTACGCCTTTCTTCCTCCCAGACTTCTTTGCCTCATTTAACGCCATGTGCTTGCAGCCATTTTATCAATAAAAACACGCTTTGTTCCCGCAAATCACCCCAAACTTCGACTTCGTTCAGAATTGAAGTTTTCCTGAAATTCTAAACGAATTCCACTTCGATAGAATCAATTCGCCCATCTCTATTCAGGAGAATAAATACTTCACATTTGTGTTTTAATATGGAACTGAAAGATAGCTGAGTAGAGTAGTCTTGCTATGTGACTCCAAGTTAGCAAGACTGCTATACTTAACTAACCTCTTTAGTCCCATTGATTTTGAATTGACCAGCAATGTGCATGTTCCATTCACCGTGTGAGTTCTGTGAAGAAGAAGCGCAATGAATTATTGGGGTCCGACGATGGGATCCTTAGTGATCAGGTGTTCATTGCATATCCTGAGGAAAGTAAGCAGACCTTATCCCTAGTTCTAACAATCTAATATTTCCAATATTTTGCAATATATGAAGTAGTGTTAGTTCAAAGCATAAAACATTGCATGGCCATTGCATAGTGATTGGTTGTAATCTTAATATTATACCTTATTTACATGTTATGTTTTTTGCTGCCACTTTTGCAAAAGCACTGCAATACATTAAAAAACTGTGGCTTGAACACCAGCTCAGCCTCAGGTTCTACATAAGACTTTATGCATCATTCAAGCATGTCTTCCTGAATGAACAGTGCTGAAATTATCAGTTCAACTTTATTTGTGAGCTATATTTTCAGATAATTCTTTCGCACTTTGTTTGCGAAATTTTCACTTTAAACCATTCATCATCCATACTAAATTACAGAATTCTTTAATAACAAGTACTATATGCCTCCATAGGCACAGGTAAGGCTGGCCTATAAACAAATTTTATTTTATTTTGCCTTATTTTTACACTTTCGAGTTAATCAAATTATTATGTATGCAAGTTACCATTATTTTGATGCATCTAGGTTAGAGATGGGTGAATTTCTAAAAAATTTGATGCGCCAGGTTCGCCGAATTTTCCGCAAAAATTTGTTTACTCAAATTTATTTACGGCGAATTGCGTTAAAAAACAGCTATTTCCTGGCTGCAGAGAGCCTGTATGGTGTTGTAGAACATTGTGCCGTGCTCAAATATGCATAGGGAGCGTGGTTTGGTCTTGATACAATGCTGTGTTTTAGTATGACACGCAGATTACAGGCCCGGTACTAGAATCACTTCACACTTCATTTCTCTGGGCAGTTACAGGGGCAAAACTGACCTAATAACTGAAGTGGGAACACAGCCTGACAAGGTAATGTCAGCGCCAGCTGGAAAGAACCGAGCTGAGGGCCAAGATCCTACTATAGCGTCAAAGAGCGCACTCCTTTTACACCGACATCAGATGATTCCACAGATTATGACAGAACCTGCTCTGTTAAACGCTGATACATGTAGAGCACCCCTGAAAGAGTGGAGAGGGTGTCGGCAGTAATTTTGCATTGACACGATTGATCATTTTGCCCTTCCTTTGATCCGTCAGTGTCCTCTTTCAATCGGTCAATAATCCATCAGCTTTGCTAAAGTCAAAAACAAACAGGAGTTGATCCAAAACAGAGATGGGTAAATGGGATATTTGCATGTCTTCTGTGTTCTGTATCGACTCCTACTTTTGGCTACCTAATCATCAGACAAACCTGATCCTTTTCATTCCTTCTGACAGTTTAAAAGATGGGGAAAACCAAACATAGTGGCAACATCATAGAGTGTTGGAGGGTGGAAACAGCATTAGGAAACCACAGTGAGACAGTGGTCAGTTGGCAGCAGCATGAGTAGGCCACAGAGTGGCACAATAAGAGAGTGTGGAGGTGGCAACAACATCAGTAGGCCACAGAGTGGCAAATGACAGGTTGAGAAGGTGGCAGCAACATCAGTAGGCCACAGAGTAGCACAGTGACAGGTTGAGAAGGTGACAGCAACATCAGTAGGCCACAGAGTGGCACAATCACAGAGTGTGGAGGTGGCAGAAACTGAGTAGGCCACAGAGTGGCACAATGACAGAGTGTGGAGGTGGAGGCAGCAACAGCAGCAGCATGAGGTCAGAGAGTGGCACAATGACAAATTCTGGAGGTGGCAGCAACATGAGTAGGCCACAAAGTGCCACAATGAAACAGTGTGAAGGTGGGTGGCAATACTAGTCCCTGTTAAAAATGGTGGGAGGCAGATGGAGCAGCTGGCAGCAGATGAGTGGCATCAGGCAGGTGGCAGCATCAGAATAGTAGCTGAAGTAGGTAGCCTGAAGAATCCAGACTAATTTCTCAAAGTTTTGGTGAGGCGTCATGGCTGATCTAATCTGATGCATATGGCATTGGTGTGTGGAAATCCTGGCCGATCCACGCCTGATTCACATGATAAAGGTGAGTCTCTCCACATTTTGGGTGGACAAGCAAGTTCTCCTTGGGGTAACTATGGCCCTGCAGAACTGAACACCCGCTCTGATACCACAGGGCAGGACAGTTTCTCCAGTGCAAACTCGGCAAGTTGCGGTCACACATCCAGTTTGGCTGCCCAGTAGTCCAGCGGATCTTCTATGTGGGGTGGCAGAGTGCTGTCCAAATAGGCCACCACCTGCTTGTTCAGGGTCTGCTCCAGGTCCTGCTGCTCTCCTCACTAGGTGGGTGAAGGAAGCTGCTCATCAACGACTCCAGACTTAGGCTTCTGCTGATGGAGCTTCTACTGCTCCTACCTCCCCATCTCGGCACAGCAACTGTGGCAGTGGTACGTGAGTGATGAGGAACCCCCCCGGTCAGACCTGTCCGAGGATGGAAGATGGCACAGATAGGCAGCGGCCAACTGACTACATTGGATTTCTCTATAGTACTTGAGTTTCTCCTCCCTCTTGGCAGGTGGAAAAAAGGCTCCCATTTTGGACCAGTAGCGAGGGTCCAAGAGGGTGGAGAGCCAGAAGTCATCCCTCTGCTGGATGGTGACTATTCGGCTGTCACTAGCCAGGCAAATCAGCATGCAGCGGGCCATCTGTGCAAGTGACTCTGAGGGACTCCCTGTCTCCATCTCCACTGTATACTGCTTCAGTGTGTCTGGGTCATTTGCCTCGTCTTCCTCACCTCCTTCTACCTCCTCCGGCTGCTCCTGCTCCTCCTCTCCTGTCACCTGAGTAGAAAAACCACTCATTTCAGAAACTGCTTGTGCTCCAATGTTCTCCTCCTCCTCCAGTTCAGTCCCCACCGGACTCATATTGCTGTGAGATGTATTTGCCACGTCTCCAGTCCCCTGACCAGACAGATTTTGCAGCATCTGTTCCAGGATATGAAGCAGTGGAATAACGTTATTCATCCCGTTGTCCTGGCGACTGAAAAATAACGTGGCCTCTTCAAAGAGCCTGAGCAAACAACAGGTGTAATGCATGAGCTGCCACTGGCTGACATCAAAATTACACAGGGGTGTAGTCCTGTCCACTTGGACTATCAAAAAATCGTTAATGGCCTTCTCTGTTCATACAGTCGGTCTAACATATGGAGGCTGGAATTCCAATGGGTAGAAACATTGCATATCCGCCTATGTTGTGGGAGGCCGTTCTGCTGCTGCAGCTCAAGGAGGATGTTCCTTCCATTGTCTGTCACCATGGTTCTGATTTGCAGTTGTCGCGGAGAAAGCCACACATTGATTTTGTGTTGCATGACGCGGAGCAGTTCCTCCCCTGTGTGACTTCAATCAGCCAGGCAAACCAGGTGTAGAACTGTTTGACACCGCTGTGCCCTGCACATGTGGTATGATGGAACATTTGTGCCACTGCCACTCGCATGTGAAAGGCCTGCCATCTTCTATCTGACATACTGTTTGATCAAAAATTTACAGACTGTTTAATGTAGATGTCTGTATATGATAAATACACACCCTGTATTTTACTCCAAAGTAGCCCACAAACAAGAGGCTTAATTAACCCTTGGTTATGAAATACCCTACAGAAAAAAAACAGATGGAATTTAGGTGTATATGGGGCAAAAAAATACACACACCCTGTATTTTACTCCAAATTACACCACAAACAAGACCCTACAGAAAAAAACAGATGGAATTTAGGCGTATATGAGGCAAAAAAATACACACACCCTGTATTTTACTTAACATTGCCTCACAAACAAGAGGCTTAATTAACCCTGGGGTATGAAATACTGTACAGAAAAAAACAGATGGAATTCAGGCATATATGGGCAAAAAAATACTCCCTGTATTTTACTCCAAATTACCCCACAAACAATAGGCTACATTAACCCTGGGGTATAAAATACACTACACAGTGAACCAGATGGAATTGAGGCGTATACGGGGCTGAAAAACACCCACCCTGGATTTTAGGGAGAATACCCCACAAAATAATAACGTTGGTTCAGGAACAAGTGTGTATATGACACATGCTTGTGAAGGTCTTTCACCCCAGTCACTCAATCATAAAAGCAGTTTGTTTTGTAAAGAGTGCAATATATAGTGAAGCAGCAGCAAGATGCTTATTGACAGGAGACACAGTGAGAAGTGTGAGAATTTAAGATGCCGTCTGTATTTATAGGGCTGTGACGTCACAGAAGCCCGCTGGTCGCTGATTGGCTTCATGTCTGCACATGTCATTGAGGGTTTCCTTTCTTCCTCCCGGAGTTCTCTGCCCCCTGTCACGCCATGTGATCGCGGCCATTTTAGAAAAAAAAGACGATTCGTTCCCGCAAAGTACCATAAACTTCGGCTTTGTGCAGAACCAAAGTTTTCCTGAAACTCTAAACAAATTCCACTTTGTTAGAATCGATTCGCCCATCTCTAATCTAGGTGAAAGGGTATCTAAAACAGACACTGCTTTTTCTCCATGGACTGTCAAATAGAGTGTCCAGAAACTCGCCAGAAAAGAGACTGAGGTCACTATTGGTATCAAGGTAGCTTGAAGCTTAACTATCCTTGTAGCAGGAATGCATGGAGAAAACATTATATATGGAGTTGAGATGTGTGCACACCTTGTTTATTTGTGCTACTGTACATGCCAAGCTTCAATATGGAAAGTTTCTTGTTGTAGAAAGCATTCCACTTTGTTTTCTAAATTTTTTGTCTATATAAGCTAAATTGCTCAAACATAGAATTTGTATTCGATGAGAAATCCATGGTATGTTGATATTCATTCATAAAGATAAGATTTATTTGCCTGTCAAGTTACTAAAAAAAATGTAGCTGAGCCCAGAACTTGGTACTTTTGATGTGATCCAGTTTCCTAAGGTACCAGAGTAAGTTAAAGAAACAATATGAGAGAGAAAAAAAGGCTGTTAAAAAGAATGTGAGGTTTTCTGATATAGTAAAAAATAATGGGTAAGAATTTTTTTAATTTATTTTTTTGAAAATCTTAACTAATCTGACTACAGTTATTTATTTTTTTTAAATGGCTACTACAAAACATTGAAAATTCCAATATTCTGTATGTATGTATATTCTGTACGTGAAAATTCATCAAACGGGTAACAATAAAAACCTGGAAAGATAGGAAAAATTACATGAATTAAGAAAAAGTATTATTGCCAAGTACTGCAAAATCTTATATATAAAAAGGAAACCTTTTTTGTACCTGAATTACCTAACAAATTCATACCCCCTGATAACAAAATATATAGGAATAAATATGATTTAAATAGGAAAGTCTTGATGATGTTGATTAAACAAATATAGCGATACTTTTAAATGTACTGAAGAATTAATAAAAATACAAAAATAGCATATACCATTGCAAAAGCCCTCCACACCCTCACAAAAAGTCTAAAAACATATAAATAAACATGATATTAATTACAAAGGAAAAAAATAATCTAAAATGCAGCTAAAGAAATACATTATACTGAAAAATTGTGCAAGGAACCAGAGAACATAATTTCCCTAAAGATTGACACTTGCAAACCAAAATGTATCTACAAATCGTTATTGAAATTATAAACATACAATTAAAAGTAGGGGATGCTATTAAAATGATCCAGTGATATGATTTTGCTTACTTTGCTGGATAAAAAGTTGTTCTTTCCCCATCTATGACAGAAATGGTTACAGTCAGTCAGGAAGTTTGGGTTTACCTTACATTAGATCAAGCAGCTAAATCTAAGAGAGGGTAACCTAAAGGAAATGTTCTCATCTGGCGGATTTCACAGAAGCTGATCTTCACAGCTGGCTTTAAGTTCTCACTTCCTGTGCAAAGCTGTGGGTGTTTCTACAGCATTGCCTGACATTTCAGCTTTGCTAGCTCCTATTCCTAGGTGTGCCTGTTAAAAAGACATAGAAGATGGAGGGGTTTTAAAAATAAATAAATAATTCTGTAAATGCAGAGAAAATAATTTGCAGCATATTTCTGTGTAAAATTGTACAATATAGTGAGAGATCAAAACTTACATGCTGTCAAGACGTGTTAGCTGCTTGGTTGCTCTGTTATTTTCACTGTAAATACACAGATATGTACTCTGCAGACCTGACAGTGTAGCACAAAGCTTTTCCCTGGTCAATAACTCTAAAGGTATTTTCCCTGTAAAAAGAGATAAAAGCAGAGACTAAGAAGCAATCTCCGGTCCTGCTGGTACGACACAGCAGGGAGTGATGTTACCAGCCCAGCCATTGCTAAAGCATAGATGTGATTGGTAACCTAGGAAAGGAGATAAATATATCTCTAAATTTAAAATGAAGGAAAATCAGAAGAGAAATCTTTTTGGTAATAAGTATTCTACACCTGGGCAGCTTCTATCATGGAGCACTGAAGCTTTCTTTGCCTCCTGTTAAGAGTACATGCTTTTTAGCTGCCTCCAAAGGAGATAGCTTTTTTCTTAGATTTGGAGTACATTTCATCCTTTTTTTGTAAATTATCTAGAAAGCTAGTGAAGGGAACCTTAGCAAAGGGTAGTGAGCTTGCATATTTTGGCCAAAATATAAACTAATACCTCAAGTTTGCTATTTTGTTGAGAATGCATTCTGACCCTGTGATGTTTGGTAGCATGGGGTGTCACTATTTTTTGTTGTACACTTGCATTATGCTGGGCTGCACAGCTGTCAACATCGTGCACCACATAACTCATGACTGGCACTCTATAGAAGACTAATCTATGTAGGGTGTAAGAGAGGAGGTGTAACTGTATGGTATTCTACACTACATTAGTATTGCAGAATAGCGTATAAGCGATTGCACTCCTCATTGGTCAAGTACTTTAGGAACTAAAATCTATAACAAAAAGCTCTCTGCATTTTTGGTGGCTTTTACTCCCCACAAAATTAGAATAAATGTTGATAAAAAAAAACATATGTAGCCCAAAATGGTACAAAAAAGTTTAGATTTTTTTTTAAGTAGTAAAAAATAATGAGAACTATAAGAAACTAAATTTAGTATAGCTGGAATCAAGTTAACATGTCAATTATACCACATGGTGAATGCCTTAAAAACAAAACCTAGCAAACAAGAGTTGAAATTTCATTTATTTTCACCTCTATGCCACAGATAATTTTGGGGGGTTTCTTAATATATTATATGGAACACTAATTGGTACCATTAAAAGATTTAGCTTGTTGCACAAATAACAAGCCCTCATATGGCTATGTCCACAGAAAAATAAAAAGTGCTGGCTATATATCTCCAAAAATCACTGTACCTGGAAGAGGTTTAACATTTTTGATATATATTCATACAAACATCACAGATGATATATTAACAGGGATATACCAGTATTAATCTTTCAACCAAGGTTCAGGTTTGTTTTTTTTTTTTCATAGGACCCTCTTTCTGTTATGTGTTACTATACACAGTACTGCATTCCACCTGCTTTCTTTTAACAGACTGTGTCTGCACATGACTTTCTCACAGATTTTCCAATAATTTTGTGCTTAGTAGACTAGTTTTTATTATTGACATCTTAAGGCCCCACCTTCAACTGTCCTCCCACAAGAGCTAAGAAATAGGGTTTGTTTAAACCTCATTTACCATACTTTCAGACTTCTGAGCACAGCCTTGCCTTGACTACCAGCCTGGACTAGCCCATGTGGGCCTTCTTTCCTGGCCCCTCAATATAGGTAGCACTTGGCAGCTAACTTTCCAATCCACTTTCCAAGTCCGTAGGGCAATTATTTCCCTTCAGTTGTTCAATCGGCCACCAGGATTAGGGATTCTCCCATTTTCCCCAAAACAAACTCACCTATAGCTTATCCTGAGATTAAGTACTTCACTGCTCGTCCCTACCTAGAAACCCATTCCAGGCATTTGCCCAACAATTCCAGTGAACGCTCAGAGCTATCTGCAAATAGGCTGATAATACAGTCAGGATAAAAGAAGCGGTCACTTCACCAGCTCATTGTTCACACTGCAAAATCCAGGTCTTGCTTGTGAAAGTAGTATTATTGTTTCTCTCAAAAAGTTTAAGCAATTCTAAATTGGTCTAAATCATGTCTTCCTGCACACCAGTGCCTTCCATTCCCCTGCCTATTCTGCGGAGAGGCAAGTCAGCACACTGATACACAAGCCTAAGCCTACAATACACAAGCGAACAGTACATTTACTGCATTCCATAAACTCTTCCCTTTTGTGCCAAGATTCCTGCCTTTTTATCAGCAAAATTCCTCCATTATGGTGGCATGACTCACCAGCAACATCACAAACATCGTCTTGCCAGTAGTAAGACCCCTTGGGGCTTACGCCCACACCTGTATGCAGCCTGGTCATTGGCAGCCCATGAAGTTTTTACACCAGTTGCTTTTCATCACAGTTCAACAAGGCATGGCACATCACCTAGCCTGGACTCCCTATTTGGAATAAAATAGAATATGACACCTATACAGTGCAGCAAAATATCATACAATATATTTATATATATATATAAACAAACAAAAGGGGAGAGAGGCATGGAACGCACATCCTCAAAATATATGTTGATCTAATGCATCTCAGCAAAAATTATAACAATGAACATAAGGTTCTTAGTATACTTTTTGATCAAATGGCATAAGCCCACTTGCCACTTCACGGCGACCTCTTTAAAGTGGGTCCCTACACTAATGGATATAGCACTGCATGGCGGCCAACGTCTCAGCAATAACCACACAAGCAAGGGGCACAACCCAGTGGTCTGCAGAACCACTGCTGCCAGGCCTAGCCCCCCGGCTCCGTCAACCTTTCCTTTTTTTGGTGTTGGTGCTGTGTTGTGGCCATTGCTGCTGTGGTACTATGCTTGTGGGGTGGTGAGCCCGGCCGGGGGCTGGGTCGGGCAAAAATTTTGCTGGGCCATGGGTTTGCTCTTGCTTGTGGGGTTACCCACTTTAAAGGGTTACCGGGTGGGGTAAGGGGCCTATACATTTGATAAAAAAATTTTACTTAAAACCTCATGTTCTTTGTTAAATTTTTTATGAAAGCATTAGATAACTTACTTTGAGGAGTTGTGTTCATCCCTCTCCCCCCTTATGTTTTTTATATTTTTTTACTAATAATTATATTTTTTTAATTATATTTTTATATATATATATACATATATATATAATATATAATATATATATGTAATATTTTTTAAATATATATATAAAATATAATATTATATAAATATAAAAAATTTATATATAATAAAATTTTTTTAAAAAATTTGTGGCCGGGGCGACCAAGGTGGTCATTTTGTGCTGCCACGAGGGCGTAGTGGGGGACCGGGGAGAAATGTGCCACCGAGGGCGGTCTCGGGGGGGGACCCAAGGTGTTGTCGGCCCCAGAAACATTGGTTGTGCATCTATGTTTTGGCTGATGTCCGCTTAAGGGGGGCTTTCCCCGGAAGCTGTGTTGGGTGGGTGGCTGTTCCACGTTCCCATGTTCCTGTCCCAGTTTGGGATTACCAGGCCTATAAAACCCGGTACTCGGGTTTTTTTGGGGGGGCGGTGGCCTGCTCCCTGCAGAAGGAGCAGCAAAGGAGTGTCAAGAGGTTGGCCCCCAGAGGTTGGGAAGCGGGAAAACCAGGGAGGCGGGTGACATGATTGGGTGGTGGGGATGGTAGACCCCGACCACAGTTTAGAGGGAAATTTTCGTATATTTTTTATTTTGGCTGGAGGGGCCGGGGTTTTTGTTTTGAAGATTTCTGTGTGGCTGTACGTTTACCCCTGAGCCAAATAAAACGGGTTGGGGCCCAGTTTAACCAAGACCCTGAAGTTGGAGTGCCTTATGTTGAAGTCAATTTGTGCCATTCCGTTACCAAAACGGCGATCCCCAAGCTGAAAACCCCCCGGATTCCCCGATGGGGTGGACGAGTGTGGTTTTTAAAATGGTGGAGGTTTCCCTGGGCATTTAAATTTGGGACATTGAGTTTGGGGCAGTTTTGGACGAAGTTGTACTGAAGTGGTGCAGGTGAAGTTTTGCCACAGTGAGATTTTAAAGGGGCCCGAAGCCTAAAAATTGTGCTGCTAAAAGAAAATGTTGCTGTTGGTGACATTTTTTTTGTTTGGCCATGGGGAACTCCTTGCCCAGCTGAAGCAGTCCTGAAGGAGTCTGAGCAGTGAGCCACCTGCGGGGGGAAATAAAAAAGGGTCCGGACAGCTGAAGCCGAGAGAGGGGGGTGTCACCCAAGGGAGACTGCAAAGATGATGTGAGAGCCCGACTCTGTACAGAGGGCAATGTGGAAGATGAGAGGGGAAGATGTGGAGGTCTTCCTCGCTGCGTTTTAGGGGGTGGCAGTAAGCGGAGGCTACCTCCAGACATGGGGAATGCCAAAAATTGCAGAGAGTTGTGCCTGATTTTTCCCCTTTAGGAGGGGCCGGGGAAAGGTGCGTTCAACTGGGAGTGCCAGGTGGATGCAGCCCCCCCCATGGTGAATGGGGCAGTGAGCATGAGAAGTCCCGACTGAATTTAAAACAGACCTGGGAAGACTGTTCCTGTTATTTATAAAAGGGTTTAGACTGTCTACAAAATCGGATGCTTTTGGGTTTCCGGGGGGATGTAGGGCAGTAAAGATCTGTATGAGGATTTTCTGGGCTAAAGGGGGGCCCGAAATGTGACAAAACCCGAAGATCCCGAGAGCCGTGGGGCTTTAAAAGGACTTGAGAGTTGATGAACTTAATGTTTGAATATTGCAATGATGTCTATTGAAAATTCCAGAAATATACTAACCGCCTGTGGAGATGGTAATACCTCTGCTACGTCCAGGGTAAAAATGCAGTGCCTATGGCAAGTTAATAATGGGTTAAAATATAAGTGGAATCCATAGCTTATGTCACACAGCCTGAGTAGGGGAGGTTAGCTGGGTGTTAGCTCCAGTTACTGCACCCGTGTGAACAATCAGCTAGAGGTGCTGTAGCAAGGAGCAACTCGATGTCCTGCCCCCTGTATGTAATGGCGTCAGGGCTAGTGAGGAGTGACTGCAGAGTGTGTAGTAGCTTCTGCCAAAATACCAGTCTAAGAAACAGCTATAAGCAGATTACCCAAATGAGCCCCTAGAGAGCGTGGTCTAACAGTGCTAGGAAGTATGCAGAGGATGTGTGTTTTGTGGTGGATGAACCACTGAAGAAATGTGGTTACCTACTACAGTTTTCAGGTGATCTACTGTGGTTGCCGATAGCAAACAAGGTTTCCACTGTCATCTCCTGCTGGAAAAGCTTGTGAGCTTGTTGTGCCAGGCACTGGATGTAAGTGTCCTGGAGTCCAGGCAGTAAATGTGTGTACCCATGACCTCTAGCGCATTGTGATGTACGGGATGGAAACGTGCAAGTTGCAGGTCTGTCCCTAGTGGTAATGGACTGGTATAGCACGATAAGTGCAGGTGCTATGTGGTCGCCAGTAGCAATCAGGTGCGCTTCTGCAGGTGGAGAAAAGTGATTGAGTTGCCTGGTGTAACACGGCCAGTGTTGTATGACTGGAAGGGAGAGGGCAAACCCTGATATGAGGATACTAGTGGGTGAATGTGCGGTTTAATGACCATGAGAAACACACAATCAGTGAAGAGTACTCTATTCAGTGTGGGAATGGACACGGCAATGTATCATGCTTCAGTGTAAAGAAAGATGCTGATTATGCAGATGGGAATGATGGAACCTTATGCAAAGAAAACTGTGTTCCAAGGCAGATTTTGGGTGCAGCCCCTGATCAGGTTATCCCAGAGGTGGAGCTTTGAGGATGGAAATCCAAATTGTGACCCTGCAGGAATGAAGGAGAACAGGCATGCTGGGACCTGAAGTGAAGCTGAGTTCTCCTGGCTGCCATGGTGGCTGTATTCCAGTAGCTTTTTACTGCAGTGTCCCAAAGCCTGCCGTACTGTAGAATTAGAAAATGTGAAACCGCTAGACCCAGAAAAGAAGAGGGGATCGCTCAGGCGCTAGTGAGGGGGCAGTGAGATTAAGTGACTCCCAGATGTAAGGACGAGCCTCCTTATGAAACGTTAATACATATTCCCAAAAGTTATGGAGGACAACATTACGAGGATCACAGAGGCTGTAGTCTGGTGATATGTGCGACCCTACAGATGGTGCCCACATCAGCCAGATGTCCTGTTGTACCTACAGAGTTAAATCACGTGATGGAGTGGCCCAATGTGAATACAGCCAGTTGGTGTATGAGTTGGAGAACCATAAGGAGGTTGACATTGTCTGCTAGGGCAGATATCCCATTTATAAAGAGACTATTGGCCTCCAGCCCATGGTGGGAAGGTGATGATGAGCAAAGATATAGAGTGACCCTGACAGAGTTGAAAGTTCTCCCTTAAGGACGGTTACAGGGTATGTGCGGAAACAACGCCTCACATGCTGCAGAGGGTCTGCTGCTAGACAGAGCCAGTAAGTCAGAGGTGTGAAACGGGGGAAATGTGTCATCTGGTAATTAATGAAACGCCAGTAATGTATCGTTATTCAAGGTCCAGTGTGCACCACTTCAATTAAGACATGCATGTTATGGGGGCCACAGTGGTCCCTAGGTAGCGGAAATTGTCGTGAAGGACCAGAGGCCTTGGGATGAAGAGAAGTTGTGGTCTCAGGTAATCCTGCAGTTACAGAGGTAGCAGGTTGGGCTCAGGTGCACCCCTAGGGCAATGGTGGATAGTGACCCTGAGAGGAGTGATGTCATTACAACCACTATGAAGTTAGTAGGTTGCTGGATCCACCTAAGGTCTTCCATGCATATATGAACCCAAAAGAGGGAAGAAATCATCCCATGGGCACAATACTAAGTCTAGTCTGTGTGGAGAGAAAGCTACCAAGTATGATAACACGGTCCTGGGTTGTCAGCAGTAGCGCTGTGAAATCAGCATGCCGCTGAAGATGGTGACTTCAATGTTCCAGAGCAGGTATGCATGAGCCACCTATAAAAGTGGCTATGTACTTAATTTTTGCCCATTATAAGGTACATGGGATTGATCCTGTAATGTAAGCGATGGTTGTCTCCCCCCAGAAAAATGAAGAGAAGACTTGGCCTGGGTAGGAGCTATGACCCTGGAGGAAGGGTTGTACAGGGTGATCAAGGCCCTATGGCCTGTATCAAGGGGTGGATATGTGCCGGCGCCTTATGTGGTCGCAAGGTGATGCACTAGATGGCGTACATCAGGGGACCTTGAAGAAACGTGCCACCGAGGGCCATGGTCTCGGTGGGGGAAGCCAGGTGTTGTCGGTCACAACATTAGGTTGCTGACACTCATATGTAGTAGGCTGATGTCCACCATTAGGGGTGGCTTTCCCGAAACAGCTTGCAGTTGGGTGGGTGTCTGTTCCCTCCCCCACCCACACCCCCATACCTCCACCCCAACCCCAAACCACTCCCCTCATCCCCCGCACCCACCACGTTCTCAGATTCCCATGTTCTAGATCCGGGATTTACCAGGCCTATAAAAAGCCTGGTAACTCTGGTTATCTGGGGGCGTGGCCTGCTACCCTGCAGAGTGGAGCAGTCAGAGGAGCTGTCAAGAGCCACTGCCCCCAAAGCTTGAGGAAGCTGGAACCAGTGTAGTCTGGTGACATGATTGCTGTGGTGGGGGGGCCCCGGATGTAGATCCAGACCACAAGTTAGAGAGGCCAATACAGTATATGTTTAGTGTGCTTCTCGCCCAATGTTAGGCGTCTCCTTGCTATTAGTCAGTCACCAGGACTACGGGATGAACAACGTCATTCCACTGCTTCATGTCCTGGAATAGATGCTGCAAAATCTGTCTGGTCAAGGCCTCCTTAAAGGGTCTGAGAAAACGGCAGGTGTCAAAAAAGTAACTCTTTGGTACAGAGAGCAATATCCCAAAAGACTGAACTGGTTGTAATTAGAGATGGGCGAAGTTCTCAAAAATTAGATTCGGTGACTTCGCCGAATTTTACGACAAAATTTGTTCCGGACCGAATTGCTTCGGGACACAATTTGGCAGTTAAAAAACAGCTAGTTTCCAGGCTGCACAAGCCTTAGGTGCAGGAGAACGTGTGCGTGCTTTAATTATGCAGAAGGGCTTGTTAGGTCTTCATACAATGTTGTGTAGTTAGTATACACTCAGATACTGCCGCCGTCTTAGAATCGCTTCACTATAAAATTCCTGGGCACTTAAGAGGCAAACTGAACCAAAAAATTGAAGCGGGAATGTTGCCGATAAAGTAATGGCAGCTACAGCTTGGAAAAACACAAGCTTAGGCGCTACAGGTGGCAACACAGTGACAAGTGTGGAGGTGACGGCAGCAACCACAGCAGCCTGAAGGTCAGAGAGTGGCACAAGGACATTCAGAGGTGGCAAGACAGGAGTAGGCCACAGAGTGGCACAATGACAGAGAGTGGAGGTCACAGGGGCAGCAGCAGCATGAGGTCCAAGAGTGGCACAATGACACAGTTTGGAGGGCACGGCAGCAGCCACAGCAGTCAGCATGAGTCAGACAGTGTACATGACATTCTGGAGATGCAAAAACAGGAGTAGGCCACAGAGTGGCACCATGACAGAGAGTGGAAGGTGACGGGCAGCAGCAGCATGAGGTCAGGCAGTGGCACAATTTACATTGTGGAGGAGGCAAAACCAGTAGTAGGCCACAGAGTGGCAAATGACAGAGAGTGGAGGTCACGGCATCAGCAGCATGAGATCAGAGATTGGCACAATGAACAGGGTGTGGAAGGTGACTGCGGCAGCCACATAGCATGAGGTCATAGAGTGGGCACAATGGACAAGTGTGGAGGTGGTGGCAATACAGTCCCTGTAAACGATGGTTGGTGACAGATGGAGAACAGTAAGCAGATGTGGTGGCATCCAGGCGGGTGGGCGGCATCAGAAATAGTGGCCCCCCCCCCCCGCGGCTGAGGGCAGGTAGTTTGAACCCATACTCAACTCTCACCGTTTGGGGTGAGGCGTCATGGCTGATGTAATCTGACGCCTAAGGCATTGGTGTGGTGGAAATCGGCCGATCCCACCTGAATTCATCTTGACAAAGGTCAGTTGTTCCACATTTCCCATGGACATAGCTGTTTCTCCTAGCGGTAACGATGGCCACCGCCGCACTGAACACCCGCTCTGATGCCACATACTGGGCCGGCAACAACACTATCTCCATTGCAAACTCGGCAAGTTGCCGGCCACACATCCAGGTTTGGCTGCCCAGTAGGCCAGAGGATCCTCTAACTCGGGTGCAGAATGCTGTCCAAGTAGGCCACGACCAGTTGGTTCAGGGTTCAACTCCATGGCCTGCTGCTGCTGGCGACGGCCCTCCTCACTAGCGGGTGAAGGTAGCTGCTCATAAGTGACTCCAGACTTAGTTTGCTGCTGATGGAGCTGGTTACTGCTCCTACCCGCCCCACCTTCTCCCAGCAGCCGCGGCAGTAGTACTTGAGCGCTGGAGGACCCCCCGGTCAGACCTGTCAAGAGGAGGGACAATTGCCGCACAAAGGCCAGTGGTCCAACTGACTACATGAGGATTTCCCTATAGTATTTGAGTTGTCCTCCTCTCAGCAGCTGGGAAAAAGGCTCCCTATTTTTGGAACAGTAGCGAGGTCCAATAGGGTGGAGAGCCAGAAGTCATCCCTCTGCCGGATGGAGACTATTCGGCTGTTCACAGCCCTGCAAATCATCATGCTGCGGCCAACTCACAAGTGACCCGAGGGGCCCCTCCTCCTCACCACTGAAAACTGCCACGGTGCTTGTGGGTCATCTGCTTCGTCATCCCTCATCTCCAACAACCACCCCACTAGCAGCTCCTCCACTCTTGCCACCTGGGTAAAAATCCACTCATTTCACAAGACAATGCTTCTGCTCCAATGTCGTCCTCCCTCCTCCACCAGTTCAGTCCCCACCGGACCCATGATTGCCGCGAAATGTAGTCGCCACGTCTCCAGTCCCCTGCCCATACAGATTTTTCCATCATCCTGTTTCAGGACATGAAGCAGTGGAATGACGATATTCATCCCGTAGTCCTGGGACTGACAATAACGTCACATCCTCGAAAGGCCTCAACAAACGGCAGGTGTCACGCAATGAGCTGCCACAGCTGACATCAAAGTTACACAGGGGAGTATTTCTCCTGACCGCATTTTTTGGGGGGGGGAGGGGGTGTTTTTTTTTTTTTTTTTTTTAATTTGTTTGTTTTTTTAATTGGGGGGGGGGGGGGGGGGTTTTTTTTTTCTGGATCATCAAAAATCATTAATGCCATTTCTCTGTTCATACAGTCGGTCCAACATGTGCAGGCTGGAATTCCAACGGGTGGAAACATCGCATAGAGTGTGTTGGGGGAGGCCGTTCTGAGGGGGAGGCTCTAGGAGGGTGTTTCTGGCTTTGTAGGAATGGATGAAGTGCATGCACAGTTTCCTGGCCATGTTTCAGAAATCTTCTGAAGATCGGGTGACAGACATCATGGATCCTTTTCACAGTCAGATTGAACCATGCTCCATGCAGGGCTCATGGACCATCCCTCCTCGGTACAGCGCGGACACCATGTTACTCCCATTGTCCGTCACCGTGGTTCCGATTTGCAGTTGGCGCGGAGAAAGCCACACATCGATTTTTTGCTGCATGACGCGCAGCAGTTCCTCCCCTGTGTGAACTTCGTTCGCCGAGCCAAGCCAGGTGTAGAACTGCGTGACACCCGCTGTTCCCTACACAAGTGGGTATGATGGAGCAGTACTTGTGTGGCTGAGATGATGGGTGGTGGTGTGAAGAGGAGGAGGCGGACATTGGTGCAGGAGCAGCAGTTTTGACAACGTGGAGGAAGAAAGTGGCGTCCTCCTGTCCAAGTTGGATGGATGTGCCTTGGCAGGAAGCACATTCACCAGTGGGCCGTAAAGGACATGTACTGGCCCTGACCGAAGTTACATGCTCCAGACGTCCGCCCGCTGCCGTGTGCACCTTGAAGAAACCGTAAGCTCAAGGAACTGGCCCACCTTTTGTTCTACAAATTTATGAAGTGCTGGTTCTGCCTTTTTGGAAAAGAAATTACGGCTTGGAACTCTCCATCTCGGCTCGTGCACAATCCTTTAGTTCTCTGAACGGTGCAGAGCCACCATTTGGAAAGGGAGGGACAGCAGTACCACAACATGGGAGGACAGGAACACAGTCGCTTCTGCACCTTAAGATGGTTGGACGCATCACGTTTCTCTTTGCACTCGCCTCGCAGAACACTGCTGGCGCCATGAGTAGCGAGGAGCAGGAGCAAATGGACCGGGAGATGATGTCAAAAGAAACTGCTTCCCTTCCTGCAGAGGTGTTGAGCCTTGACTGCGGCTGCAATGTGCAATGCTGCCACTGGTCTGCTGCGCTGTTGCAGCGGCGGCAGGAATGGGCCAACCACATCTGAGCCACGTTTCCCACCAGCCAACCGAAACACGGTGCACAACAATGCGCGACAACAGCGTGTCTCACACAAAGCAGGACCGTAGGATGCGCACACAGTTACACTCCCAGAAGCCCAACGACATCCACCACCTTCTGACGCGCACAGATTTTACTATACCCATATTGGCTCCTCTGGTGTCTTAGCAAAAAACTGCCACACCGCCAGTATCTGATTTACCGCCACGACCTCACACAGCTGCTACCTGCAGACTCACGGCCCACACAACCCACTTTTGCTGTCGCGCTGCATGACCACCAAGCTGACGCCCTCTTCTCCTGACGATGAATGGAAGCCCCTTGCTTCACCCGGCACCCAAGTGCGGTGGGCTCATCATCATCAATTTGTGTTTCAATCGACACAGCTGTCCTCATCACCGCTTGGTATGGCAGAGGCCTGACCCCTCACAACAAAACCTCCCAAGCCACTCACCACATCAAAACTTTGCCGTCCTGCCCCCTGCAATGAAAGCAGGGGCATTCTCCACCACAAATGGCCCTCATTTCTTCGCTGCGAAGTAGCGCAGACTGCACCCCCTACTTCAAATTGTTCATCCTCGCCTATAAGTAGCGCTGAGCCCAGACCACATAGTAGATCCTAGGCTGAGGGAACCGGATGGGACAGAGGTGGTTGAGGACAGTTGAGGGCCGCTGACCCGCTCGCCGGGCCATCCCAACTAAGGGTTGTGTCTGAACGTTTCCCACCGACTCTTGGCTGGAGTTGACAATTCCATCTGGGAGGAAGTGGATACCTAGTCAACTAATCAAGAACCATTAGGTTGCTGAATAACACAACGGCCGCTAGATGACAGCGGCAGTTGATGTGCCTCACCGAGGACCCATGATGCGACTCCCCTTGCTGTTCTGCGACCTGGGCCTGCTCCAGGAATGTTGTGCCACTGCCACTCCGGTGAAGACCTGCCACCTCTCCTGTCTGACATATCAGTTTGTCTAAAATTAGAGACACTGTTTTGATGAAGATATCTGCAATATGATAAATACACACCCTTTATTTGACTTCCAAATGAATCCAGCAACAAGCTTGGGTAACCCTTTCATATAAATTGCGCTTCACAAATGGGCAGGAAAAATTTACTTGTATGTGCCGTTTAAAAACACTGTATATTTTACTGAATATAAAAGTACAAACATGCTAAATTAACCTTCGGTTATATGAATATGCTACAGGCATAAAAATGTTCCCCTTTTTAGCGGTGATAAAGACGTTTCTTTTAGTGACCACAACAACAGAACATACGCATAATTAAACCCCGGATTAAATTGCGCAAAAGAAAATATGCTTGCCACAATTACCAGCTTTGAGCGTGTTAAAATGGCTGAGAATTTTACGGTACACAACAAACAGAAACACTTGTAATTAACCTTCGGTTGTGAAATTATGCTACAGGAAAAATGTCTTTTTTTGGCGGTGAAAAGAACTTTCTTTTAGAGTGACCACAACAGCAGAACAACGCTTAATTAACCCCTGTATGAAATATGCGCAAAAGAATATGCTAGCCAACAATTACCAGCTTTGTAAGCGTGTTCAAATGGCCCCTTGTATTTACGGTACACAACAGAAAACGTGTAATTTAACCAACTTTATGAATTAAGCTACGCGGAAAAATGTCTTTTTTGGCGGTGAAAAAGAACGTTTCTTTTAGTGACCACAACAGCAGAACAACGATTAATTAACCCCTGGATCTAAATTGCGCAAAAGAAATGAGCAACCAAAAATTAAGTGGTATTTGGATTGTAAAAACGCTGTTTCTTTAAATGAATACAACAGGAACAGGCTTAGATAACCCTTGGATATTCAATGTGCTGTGAGCAGATAGCATTAAAATGTATATGCAGCTGCATTGGACGCACACTGGGCTTCAGTTCCAATACCCCACAAAATCAGAATTAGCACGTAAGAGAAGCAGTCTCTGAGACAAGCTGTTACACCCCCCAAAAATCGCTGTATAAAAATGAGTTCTTTAGTATCAGCTATTATAAGCAGCCGCGGCAGCACCTTTCCTACTCAGTACAGTGAGAGCGGTATGAGCTCCCAGCGTCACGCCCGGACTTATATAGTGCGGTGATGTCACAGAATCCCGCCGGTCTCTGATTGGCTTCATCTCTGTACATGTCATGTAGGCTATGCCCTTCTTCCTCCCAGAGTTCTTTGCCCCATGTAACGCCATGTGCTCGCAACCATTTTATCAATCAAAAGCACGCTTCGTTCCTGCAAAGTACCCCAAACTTCGACTTCATTCAGAACCGAAGTTTTCCTGAAATTCTAAACGAAGTCCACTTCGTTAGAATCAATTCGCCCATCTCTACCCGTGACACATGCAAGTGAATCCAATGCAATAATTTAACAATTAAATGTTGTACTTATGTATCTCTTAAATATTATACTTATGTATCCCGACGTGTTTCTCTGTTTTCATTTTGCGGTTCATCAGGGGATTAGGAGACATAGGACAGCAAAGGAAATATTCATACACATATACAGTAGACAATGTAATGGTGCCGCAAAACTTGTGGAAGTCGGCTGCTCAGTGGAAAAGCCAGCTGGCTTAATATCCAATGTAAAGAGAATCCACAGCACACCTTTAGATAGCTTTGCATATAGCATTTATCAAACAATTTTTCACAGAATCATTAACTCCCCATTACATCAAGAAAAAGTACATGCAAGAACACAGGATACATAGAGGCAGAAAGGTTAAAGAAAAGGAAATCAGGGAAGAAAAGAACAGAATTGTGGTTTTTGGTTGAGAGAAGAAGCATGTAAAAAAGAGATTTGGTCTGTAAAAAGTATGTATAGGTATCATTGAGCTTTCACTCCTATGTGACTATATACTCCTCAGGATTGACTGAACTGGGTTCTAGAGAAGCATTAGGGGGGAAATAAGATGTAAAATTTAGCAATATACAATTTGCTATACAATATGACTGCATATAAAAAAAATAATTACCATTCTTTATGCTACTTAATACTAGTGTTGAGCGATTACGTTGGCTATCGACATCGAGCGATAGTCGATAGTCGGCCACCATCGATAAGGTTTTTCGATAGTCGATCATCTCCGATGACCATTAAAGTCTATGGGAGAGCAACAACACCTTTTTTACCCCAAACGGGGCTGGAAAACTGGAATTAACAGCCACAACAGTCAATTGTACCTGCTACATCTTGGGCACACACTTAGCTAAAAAGCCACAGAAAAAAAGCACAACCTTTACACCCTGTCTTGTACCACAGTATGACCCTTAAACCTGCACACCCAAAATTAAAAAGTGCCAGAAGGCAGTATTATTTAACCCATCATTTTACTTGAACTGGACATTGAATATCCCTTCCTAAAACGCAGCTTTAAAACCCAAAAACCTGCATGACCCAAAATTTAAAAAAGTCCGGGAAGAAAGTATCTTTGAACCACCTTTTAGTTGAACGGGAATTTGACAAACCTGTCCTGGACCGCACATGCCCTTTAAACCTGTCTAACCCACAGATTAAAAAGTGCCGGGAAAAAGGGAGTCTTTAAACCCCCCATTTTAGTTAAAAACTGGACATTGACAAACCCGTCCTGGACCGCGCATCCCCCTTAAACCGTCTGCCCCCCAGATTAAAAAGTGCCGGAAAAAGGAGTCTTTCAACCCACCATTTAGTTGAACGGGACATTACAAACCCTGTCCTGGACCGCAGCATGACCCAAACCTGTCGACCACAGTTTATAAAGTGCCGAAAAAGGGTTTTCAACCACCATTTTAGTTAACGGGACTTTGACTATCCTGTCCTGGACCGCAGTATGACCATAAAACCTGTCTGACCCCCCAGTTTAAAAAAAGTCCCAAAAAAGGAGTCTTTAAAACCACCATTTTAGTTAAACTGGACATTGACTATCCCGTCCTGTGCCACAGCAACCCGGGGCCGGGAGTTACAGTGGGTTCGGTGAAGCCCAGGCTGGCTCCGTCATCTATTAACACCGGGTTTAAAATGCCCTGATACACAGCAAAAAAAAACGTCGGCTGAAGCAAGTGCTTAGCGGAAGTTGAGAACTCCACCCTTTCCCTAGTACAATCAAGACCTTTGGGTAGCGTTTTTCCCCTCCTTGGTGCGGCCCAATTGAGCTTCATTTGGAAATACTGGGGGTTAAACGCCCTGTTTTACACCAGGTGCCCTTTTCTTGGCATTCTTTTTCTCATTTACTAAACGGCTGGGGGAAATGGTCTCTGTATTTGTTTTTGTCCAGCCCATACTCCATTCCTCTGAAAACCACATCTGGTCGAGTTTTCCTTACCTCCCTTTACAATTCGAGGGTTTTTTTTAACAGCTATTTTGTACATGCAAAATTTTTTTGTAGTTTAATTCTAGAAAACACATTTTTAACAAAATTTTTTTAAAATTTACGTCAAACGCGTCAATGAACAAAGCTTAGTGCCCAAAGTCAAAAAAAAACGTATCTAAATGTATTCAGATAAAAAATTATTTTTTTTTCACCTTTCAATTCACCTGGGTGTATAAAATTGCTGTTTTCCCGATTTTCTGCAAGCCGTCAATGAACAAAGCTGTTTTGTGCGCCAAATCAAAAAACACACTGAAATGTAAAACGGGTAAAAAAATGTTTTTTTCACCCTTTTATTCACCGTGGTGACATAAAATTGCTGTTGTCAATTTACTGCAAGCGCTCAATGATCAAAGCTGAATGGCACCAAAGTCAAAAAACACGTATCTGTTATGTTTTGATAATACACGGGATTTTTTTCACCTTTTTAATTCACCTGTGGTGACTATAAAAATTTGGTGTTGTCAGATTTACGTGCAACTCGTCAATGAACAAAACTTAGTGGCCAAAGTAAAAAAACACGAACGATTTTTTCGTATAATACCTGATTTTTTGCACCTTTCAATTCAACCCGTGGGACTATAAAATTGGGGTTTTAGATTTAAATGCAAACGGCAATGAACAAAACTGTAGGCGCCAAATCAAAAAACACGTATCTGAAATGTATTCGGATAAAAATGTATTTTTTTTTGCACCTTTCAATTCACCGGGGACTAAAAATTGCTGTTTTCAGATTTACGTGCAACTGCGTCAAGAAAAAAGTTGTAGTGCGCCAAAATAAAAAAAAAAACTATCTGTTAGTTTCGTAAAAAACACGGATTTTTTTTCACCTTTCAATTCACCTATGGTGACTATAAAATTGCTGTTTTCAATTTACGTCAAGCTGCGTCAATGAACAAAGCTGTATGCACCAAAATCAAAAAAAAACTACTGTTTTTGTTTTCCCCATAATACCGGTATTTTTTGCACCTTTTTAATTTTACCTGTGGTGACTATAAAATTGCTGTTTAAGATTTAACGTGCAAGCTCGTCAAGAACAAAACTGTAGTGCGCCAAAACAAAAAAAACGTTCTGAAATTATTCGATAATAAAAATTTTTTTTTGCACCTTTTAATTTACCTGGGTGACAAAAAATTGCTGTTTTCAATTTTAAATGAAGTGGGTAATGAACAAAGGTGGAATGGTTAAAATTAAAAAAAACACCAATTAAATGTATACTGATAATAAAAGGATTTTGCACCTAACACAGAGACCTGCAGTTACTAGAAATATGTGTACCTAATATAATTTCAGGGTGCCCAATATCCAGGAAAAATTTCAAAGCAAACGTTATATTAAAGATATTGATGCAAAATCTACACTAAATTTGGGAACTTTTTCCGTGTTCTTTATAGAGCTTGTCTTGTTCCCCCGTGACTTTACAACGGTAGATGCGTTTTAAAAAATTCTCTACCTAACTCATAAAATCTTCCAATCCTAATTAATTAAATTGAAAGGTCACACAAAGTAAGGGGTTTTTCTCTATGCAGAAATAGAAAAATTTTCGCTGAGCTGTTTGGCCACGGCTGGCGCATGCCAAACCCTTTGAATGTGAGGACACTGAGGCTGAACGGGGAAACCTGACTATGTAAAAGGGTTCATGTGATTTTTCAGCCAATCCAACCATACCATCCCGTCATGACGCGCACCCAAATCTCACCTGCCCCTTTTTTCGGGAATTGATTTGCGGCCACCAAAATTAAAAAGAAGCGCCGAAAATGGCGCAAAAATAAAAAAACCCCAAAAAAAATAAAAAATTTCAAAAAAAAAAAAAAAAAAAAAGAAGAAAAAAGAAAAAAAAATAAAAGAAAAATTTTAAAAAATTTTTAAGGAAGTTAAAAGAAAGGCAAAACCAATGTCTAGCTTATTCCAATTGTAAAACTTTCTTTTGTGTGATCTAGCAAAATAAAATTTACGTGTGGGACAATTACGTTTTTTTCCACATTACATTTTTATTATTTAATGCTTATAGTTAACCCCTTACACATTGTGCATTACGTTAGTAAGACATTTTGGTCCAAAAATATCAAAGTATAGTGAAAAATGTGAAAAATTTACCATTTTCAAGCTTAAAAAAATTCTGCGTGTGAGACAGATTATTAGAATTATTCCACTCAAAATAGTTTTAAAAGCTCTACCATATTTCTACTTAGGTTTGGCAAAATTTTAAAATTCTTCTTTTAGGGGACTTAGAATTCATGTAATTTTCACATTTTCAAGAAAAAATTTTCAATATCCATTCCTTTAGGACCCGCCAATTGTAACTGACTTTGATTGGGGGTATTTTAGATACCCCCCAAAAAAAACACCCCCTTAAAGTATTCAAACAAAAATTTTGAAGTTTTATTACCTATTGTGTTTTAATTAAAGCAGGAATTTTAAACAAAGTGGAAGTGAAATTTCAAAATTTTTATCCATTATTCACCATTATTATCCATTAATATACGGCTGGTCCCATGTGTTTTTTTTTGGGGGGGCTGCATTAAGCCCCCGACTCCAGGATACCCATCTCCATTTACCAAACGACTTCCTTTTTTTTTTTTTTTTTCATGATGTAGGGTACATCCCAGTGGGAGGGGTTTAAACGACGCTGTATTGGACCCTCCCCTTTCCAAATGGGGGCTCTGCACCATTCAAGAACAAATGGCTTGTGCCGAGCCCAAAATGGAGAGTTCCAAGCCGAATTTTTTTTTTCCAAAAAGGCAGTACCCGCACTTAAAAAAAATGTAAACAGAAGGTGGGTCAGTCCCCTTTAGCTTATCGGTTTGTTCCAAGGGGCACGGCAGCGCGGACGTCTTGGAGTGTAACTACGGGCAGGGCCAGTACATTTCCTTAGGCCCAGGGGGAAAGTGCTTCCCCAGGCACACCCAAAAACTTGGACAGGAGACCCCGCTTTCCCCCCCTCCCCGTTTTCAAAAATGCTGCACCTCGCCAATGTCCGCCCCCCCCCCTCCACCCCCACCACCACTCAGCCTCCCCAAGTACTGTCCCTCATACCCCAAATTATAGGGCACAGCGGTTCCCCGAGTTCTACACCCGGTTGCCCCTTTGGGGAACGAATTTCCCCAGGGGGGAACTGCTCCGCGCATCAGCAAAAATCGATGGTTTTGGCTTTCTCCGCCCAAAAGCAAATCGGAACCAGGGACGGACAATGGGGTAAAGGGTGCGCGCACCGAGGGGGGATGGCCATGCCCCTTCATGGGGCAGTGTTCAATTGGTTGGAAAAGGGTTCCTGAAGTCTTCCACCCACTTAAAAACATTCTGAAAATGCACAGGAAATGTCATGACTTTATCCATTCGTACAAAGCAGGGAAAACCCCCCCCGAGTTGCAGCGGCAAACGGCCTCCCCAAACACTCTAATGCGTGTTTTTCCACCCCTGAATCCCCTGACATGTGGACCCACTGTATGAACAGAAAATGCCATTAACGATTTTTTGGGGTGTCCAGGCAAAGAAGTACCCCCTGTGTAACTTGATGTCAGCCAGTGGCAGCTCATGGTGCACCTGCCGTTTGTTGGGCCATTCGAGAGGCAACTTATTTGTCAGTCGCCGGGACTACGGGATAATAACGTCATTCCACGTTATGTCCTGGAAATGTGAAAAAACTTCTGGGCAGGGGACTGGAGACGTGCGACTACATCTGGGGGCCCAGAGTCCCGGGGGGCTGAAAAAAGGAGGGGGAGGAGGAGGGAATTGGAGCAAAGTATTGTCTGGTGAAATGAATGGATTTTCTACCCAGGTGAAGAGAGAGGGGGAGCAGCTGGAGGAGGTGAGGGGAGATGAGGAAGACGAGCAGATGATCCCCAAGCACCGTGGCAGTATACAGTGAAAATGGAGGCAGGGAGCCCCTGGGAGTCACTTGTGCAGATGGCCCGCAGCAGCTTATTTCCCCTGGCTAGTGACAGCCGAATAGTCAGCATCCGGCAGAGGGATGACTTCGGGCTCTCCACCCTATTGGACCCTCGCTAACCGGTCCCAAGAGGGAGCCTTTTTCCCAGCTATTGAGAGGAGGACAAACTCAAATACTATAGGGAAATTCCCTCCATAGTCAGTTGGCCGTTGCCTATGTGTGGCATCGCCCTTTCCTCTGACAGGTCTGACCGGGGGTTCCTCAGCACTTACGTACTACTGCCGCGGCTGCGGGGGGAAGGTGGGGGGGTAGGAGCAGTACCACCGCCAACAGCAGGAACCAAAGTCTGGAGTCACAAAAGAACAGCTTCCTTCACCCGCCAGTGAGGAGGGTGTCGCCAGCAGCAGCAGCAGGACCTGGAGCAGCCCCTGAACCAACAGGTGGTGGCCTTCTTGGGACAGCACTCTGCCACCCCAGTTAGGAGATCCGCTGAATTCGGGGGCAGCCAAACTGGATGTGTGGCCGCAACTTGCCGAATTTTGCAGTGGAAAAGCTTTTCCTGCCCGGCCAGTAGTGTGGCATCAGAGCGGGTTCAGTGCGGCGGGGGCCATCGTTACCCCAAGGAGAACCCGCTTATCCACGGGAAAAATGTGGAACGACTGACCTTTGTCAAGAAAAAATCAGGCGTGGATGGGACAGGATTTCCCACACACCAATGCCTTAGGCGTCAGTCTGGGTTAAAAACTACCTCCCTTTCAGCCACTATTCTGATGCCGCCACCCGCCTGATGCCACACATCTGCTGACAGTTTCTCCATCTGCCTACCACCATCTTTACCAGGGGCTGGTATTGCCACCCCACCTCAACATTCTGTCCATTGTGCCCCCCTCTATGACCTCATGCTGCTGCTGGGTTGTTCTGCGCGGTACCTCCACACTGTGTCATTGTGCCACTTCTGACCTCATGAGTTGCATCCTGCCGCGTTCACTCAAATCTTCATTGTGCACTCTGTGGGCCCACTCTTTTTTTGGGCCCCTAAATGTCATTGTGCCACTGTCTGCCTCATGCTGCTGCTGTGGCTTTCTGCCGTGTCCTCCACACTGTGTCATTGTGCCACTGTCTGCCTCATGCTTTGTGGTGCTGCCGGTCCTCCACACGTTCATTTTGCCACTGCTGACCTCATTCTGCTGCCGCCGTGACTCCATTTCAGTCATTGTGCACTTTGTGGCCTACTACGTTTGCCACCTCAGAATGTATTGGACACTGCTACCTCATGCGTGCGCCGGGGACCTGCTCTCAGTCTTTTTGCATTCTGTGGCTTCCTCCTGTTTTGCACCTCCAGAATTCATGTGCACTGTCTGACCTCATGCGCGTGGCTGCGCCGTCACCTCCCCACTCTGTCATAATGTTCCACATCTCAGCTTGCTTTTTCCAGCTTTCGTGCATACTTATCAGGCTACATTTCCGCTTCAGTTTTGGTCCCGTTTTGCCCTCTAAGTGCCCAGGAATTTAAGGAAGCGATTCTAAAGCGGCCAGTCATCTGCGTGTCATACAAAACACAACATGTATGAAGACCAAACCAAGCCCCCCTCTGCATATTACGCACAATGTTCTACAGTACCCCCGCTCTTTTGGGACCTGGAAATGCTCTTTTTAACGTATTCTGCCGAAGTAATTCGGAACGAAACAAATTTTGTGGAAAATTCGTCGAGTGAAACGAATCGAATTTTTGAGAAATTTGCCCATCCTCTAACCAAACCCTTTTGAATCTTTATGAATTCACCATGACAATTTTCTCTGGCAGAGAGCTCCACAGTCTCACTGCTCTTACAGTAAAGAATCCCTTTCTATGTTTATGTAGAAACTTTCGTTCCTCAAGATGTAGAGGATGCCCCCTTGTTCTTAATACAGTCCTGGGTATAAACAAATCTTGGGAGAGATTGACCTTTAATATATTCAAACATATTTATTATGTCACTCTGAAGCCATCTTTTCTCTAAACTAAATAACCCTAATCTTGCTAATCTTTCAGGGTATTGCAGACCACACAGTCCATTTGTTATTTTTGTTGCCCGCCTTTGTACCTGTTCAAGCTCTACAATGTCTTTCCTGTGCACGGGTGCCCAAAACTGTACGCAATTTTCAATGTGTGGTCTAACCAGTGACTTATATAATGGGAGAATAATGTTCTCATCATGTGCATCTATGCCCCTTTTAATACACCCCATAATCCTATTTGCCTTGGCAGCTACTGCCTGACACTGGCTGCTACAATTATGTTTACTGTCCACTAGGATTCCCAATTCCTTCTCCGTGTCACTTTTACCCAGCGTTTTTCCATTTAACAAGTAATCATGTAATGGATTTTTCCTCCCCACGTGCATAACCTTGCATTTATCTGTGTTAAACCTGATCTGCCATTTTTCTGCCCAGGCCTCCAACTTATTCAGATCCCTTTGTAATAACACATTATCCTCTATTGTGTTGATTACTTTACAGAGCTTAGTATCATCTGCAAAGATCGATATTCTACTGTGCAATCCATGTGTAAGATCATTAATGAAAATATTAAAGAGGATAGGGCCCAATACTGACCCCTGTGGTACCCCACTAGTAACAGGGATCCATTCTGAGTAGGTACCGTTAGTTACCACCCTTTGTTTTCTATAACTGAGCCAGTTGCTTACCCACTTGCACACATTTTCCGCAAGTCCAAGCATTCTCATTTTACTTTCCAACCTTTTATGTGGCACAGTATCAAATGCTTTAGAGAAATCTAGATATTTTACATCCAATGCTTCACCCCGATCCACATTTTCTATGCGCCAATCCTTTGGAACATACCCAGTTATTAGACAGTCCATAAATATTAAGAATACTTTACATTACTTAACTCCCTTAGGACATGTGAGTGTATGCCATCAGGACCCGAGGATTTGTCTATTTTAATCTTCTTAAGACAGAGCTGCACTTCTTCCTGGGTTAGACAAGAAACATTTAAGTTGGAGTTTACCTCATCTGTATGCACATCAACAGAAAGGTCATCCACCTCAGTAAATACATTGTAAAAAAATTGTTAAATAGGATTAAAATGTTATGACAGGCAATATATATTATAATGCAAACATATTTTAAACAACATTCTAGACATTCTGGTATATTCTAACAGAATCCACTTACGTATTTTAGGGTTTATGTGTTTACTTACATTTAACTATCACATCTATCTGTCTATCTATCTATCTATCTATCTATAATACATATTTGGTTTCTCCCTCCTTCCCAGGCCTCTGTTGAATCAATTATTGGTAGACCATTCAATAGGATATCAGATAAATGTGTGCACTCTGTCTGTTCCAGTGCTGGGACACCGAAAAAGCACTAAACCAGTGACTCTGGGTCCCTGTACTGTGCTCAGGACTGACAAAGATAGAGTACAGCATCTAAGATACTGCAATAGACCGGAGCACTAGTGCACATGTTCAACTGCTGCATGTTTTAAGCCCTTCCTTTTTGCATGAATAAAGTGATAAAGGACAGGTGATTCAATGCCACTATTTTAATTATTCGTGGGGTCCTAGTTGCTGGACTCCCAGAATTCAGAAATGTATCACACATCATGTGGATAGGTAATAAATATAACATGGTAAAATAACTTTAATGTTCTTGCATTTTTGTGTACACACTATAGACCACATGCATGAAAACTATCTAGCAGTAAGAGTGTCCTTGTTGTCCATAGCAACCAATCGGAGCTCCCCTTTTATTTTTCCAGAGCACTATATGAAATGAAAGATGAGCTCTGATTGGTTGCTATAGAAAGACAGTCTTACTGCTAGACAGTTTTCATACATAAGGCCCTCAGTCTTGTACGTACAGGTAATATGGGTTGTAGATAGCACTGCTTTGAGCCTCTGAAAAAGGTCTACTTTTGCACACAAACTGCCTTTTTTTCTTTGCTTATTTAGCTTGGGTTCACACATTGTGTTTTAATGTTGTTTTCAGCATATAGATGTTAACGCTATGTGAATGCAAAACACAATTTTTAAAGCGAAAAAAAGATCAAATAAGCAAAATTCCTGCAACTTTTGTTGTGTTATTGATGGACTATAGAAAATTAACCCCTAAAAACCTGTTAAAAAAAAAAAAATAGTCAGGGACGGCTAGCCATGTGAAGGAGCAGACAAGTCCGCCTTGAGCTCTGCTCAGGACCATCCATAGTCCTGATAATGGATGATTAAAATGGTCCATAGAAAGTCTAAAAGAACTGCCCATGCTTCAAAAATCCCTCAGCAGCAGGTATCATCTTCTCAAACTACTTTGCCCGCTGCAAGACCAAACGACAACTCTCTGACCTCCCACGCTTCAGAGCTTTCGTTACCATCTTATCTGCTATCATCTGAACATGGCAGTGGGAAGAAAGTGCTACCTCCTGCATCCACATGCAGTGCACCGGAGGCCCCGGCAGGACTCACCGGCCCGTGCCGCTCCTTGCTGCGATTTTTATCTGAGGCGGAGTCTGCCTTTGCACAGAACGGATCCTTTGCCTCTAGCAGTGACGTCCACCCGCAGGTGCTGCCAGAACCCAATCCTCTACTGGTAGGCAGCATGGAGAGGCAGGACGATAGGAAAGCTTCTCCCGTCTCACTGCCTTCTCCTTTCCCAACCACCCACCAGTGTTATAAATGGCCAGGTGACTCTTTACAGTCCTATGGAGCCAGGGAATCAGCACTCCAAGATGGCGCCCTCACCATCTTCTCCACCTTAGACGCACATCAGCTCACTTGCTCCATCAAACATCTCCACTAATTGGGCTTCTGAGGAGCCAACAGATGCAGTCCAAGTCTTGCCTGCTGCAGAAAATAACTTTCCTGCACCATCATTGTCATGTATGACAAGTGACATACTCTCCCTCAACATAGAGGTCTCTTCTGCAGGGGAACTCCATCCCACTCTAATGCACCTTGACTCACAAGGTTCTGCTCTCCTCCTGAGCTCTACAACTGCCCTAAGGAGTAAAAAGGAGTCCACCTCCAGCCTGACTCTTCTTACACCCCTGTCTAGAACCAATGTGTCCCAGGGTAGCAGCAGGCCTCTCTCAGGGAATTTATCTGACACAGGATCTTGCATTCCTACCTGATTCAGAAGATGCTCTATTGAATAACTCAGAGTCATCCTCTAATGTGGACCTGTTGCCATATTCCTCTCTTCCTGTATCCAATATATCCCAGGGTAGCGGCAGGCATCTTCCAGGGAGACAAAACATTACATCTCTTACATCAGATGTCCGAAGCATCCCAGGTCCCTTTTTTCCACTTGATCCATCGGCTGATCTTTCTGGGATCCATAACACAGCACTTGAACAAATTTCCTGGCACTCTAGCCCAAATGTATCTATATAAGGAGAGAGACCATCAAGTCCTTATCGTAGTCCTGAGTCTTTTAATTCTAACCTCCAACCTACAGATCTATTCATCACTTTACAGATTCCATGTCTTCCTTCTTTTGAAGATGCGTTTACTACCTTCAGAAGCTCATCCAGAATTACGTGCCCTTCTCTCGCTTCTTCCTACTAAGCTTGATATGAAACAAATGGCACATGAGATGCAGCGAGCTTGGAGGCAAGACCTTCGTCCTGTGCAATCTGATATCACCGTACTTCAAGATAAAGTCCAAAAATTAGAAACCGCTCAGGAATCAACAAATCTCATTATCTCTGACCTTCAATCCTCCATTTCTGAACAAAACAATCGCTAAATTCATCTGGCAGCTCAAATGGACGAGCTAGAAAACTGAAACAGATTAAATAATATCAGAATTCGAGGCCTACATGAAAACATCAAAGCAGTGGATGTAGGGGGACATGTATGAACGTTCACTATATTTGTAAAATGGCTGCACTCCAATATCAGGCGCATTCCAGAGTACCATTTTATTACATGTGTCCTACGAGATGATTTTTACTGTTCTTGATGGACTTGTCCTTTTGTTGAGGATGGTAGGAGGTGAGGACTTGTTATAACCCTTAGATTATTAATCCTACTTTTTTACTTTGCTTCCCTTAAAGGTCCCTCTCCTATCACCACAGCTCTGGGCATTAAATCCTTGACTTTACTTTTTTTAATTTTTTGGGTACATTTTTGGGTACATTTCTTGGGTACATTTGTTTGTTGTGAGGATTAGTGCTTTTCTCACATACGGAGGCTTGTCAATATAACTTCCTCCTCTGTCTATATTTTTTGCCCGTGTGTCTACAGCTGTCGTCTTGCTCAGATCGTACATATCTTTTCTGGATTATGTTTGGTCTTGACGACAGTTGTCTCATTTTGCTTTATTTGTCCTGTAATGCTCAAATTTTGTCCTTATTATACTTTTTTGGTCTTTGATCAATTTGATCCCCCAACATTGTTGGCCTTCTTTTCACATGCGATGGCCTTTGCAGTTAAAAATCTGCTAAAGGTAGTTGTTTGGCATTTTTTTTTCATGCCTCATTTATTTACTGTTTTACAGTTCTTGTTTACGTTGTCCAAGTTGCTCCAATTGGTTTTAGCTCCACTGAGAGGTACTCTTCTTGGGAACCTTCTCCTTCCCATTTTCTTACCATCATCTAATGGGTAACCTTAGGCTAACATTCCTTAATTCTATACTATCTTCACAAACAGAAGTCACAAATAGTTTGTCTAGAAGAACCCCATCTTCTAGAGTCCCATATCTAATCCTACTGAAATAGGCATTTTTCTGTCTGTTACCATAGTAGTAGCTCTATAACTAAGACAAGAGGAGTCGCCATTTTTTTCATGAGTATTTGCCCATACAGATTATAGAAGTCCTTGCTGATGATGATGCTAGAACTCTTTTTGTAAAATGAAACTTACAGGGTCACACATAAACAATCACACATATTTATGTTCCTAACACTGGGCAAATTTCCTTTTTACCTAAAAGCTTAGATAGCCTCACATGTTTTGCTCAGGGAAAAATTATTCTTTGTGGCAATTTTAACTTAGCTTTAAATCCTTTAATTGATTTTCCCTGTGATCGATCTTCTGTTGCTTTACATATTCTCAACAGGGTTAAAAAATTGTTAAATGGGCGCGTGGCCTGGACGTGCATGGAGTAGGATGCAGTAGAGGGGAGCTCCATGGGTACCCTCTTTAAAACAGCACACACAAGCCCTATTCGTCTATTCGTCACCCATCCTAACTGAGACTGGTAGAGGATCTGCTGCTTCACCCTCCCGACACCCGTGAGGAAATTTGCAGCACCTAGGCTCCCTGAGTCGTCTGCTAGCTGCGGCCTTCTGAACCCCGATGAGACCAGCCGCTGAGAGCCGCGGGAAAGCTGACTCCGTCTACACACCCTGCAGTGAGGACACAGAGGACCGACTTCTCCGTCATCATCTGCGGTCCTTCTTGACCCAACGAACGGTCCAACGCTTACCTCCTGCCTGTCGCTGACTGCTCCGAGGGAGGACTTTGTGCCACAGCAATCTCCGGTGCAGCCTTCTGATAGCTGAGACTCCCTCCTGTAAATAAGGTACCGCAGCCTCTGACCCCGCTAAAGACCCCTGGGTCTGTGTCCGATACTGATACCGGAGCAAGAGCTCTTCTCATAACGGGTCCTGTCTCGGCCTATGCATAAGGCTAGCTACAGCCACGTGGCCGCGGCCATCTTTGGAAACTGCCTCTGGCAGTAATTTTTTGCCTAACAGCGACAACTGCTAAACAGGACCACCTTAGTTGTATAAATCTGCTCAAACAGGAGTGTGCATAATCTGCTTCCATCGATTTCTATGTGCCAGCTCAGTCCGATATATACATATAATGATAAACAGCTCGGACGTTGCTGTCTATTATCTTTATGCATCTGTATTATCTGTGCCGAAGCTATTTCTCCATAAGACATAATACCTAAAGCCTGACTATCACCCAACCTAGGACCATCAGCTTTATCTCCTTTTATTCACCCTGCAGAGGAACATTCCTGTTTTTGACTCTCATATTATCATTCTCACTGATCAACCTGCCTGAAACAGGTCCGATCTACTCTAATTCGGTTAATAACCACTGACTGTTCAGTTCTTCCCTGTGTGCTTTGTGTGGCTCCTCACTATTTCCTGGTGGCAATCCACATTCAGACCGCGTCTCCCACAGCTTCAGCTTAAGATACAGAGCTATCTCCGCTGGGGAGAATTCAACACAATTTATAGATCACTTCTTTAGATAAAGAAGGATAAGGAGATAATAAAAAAAAAAAGTTCTCTTAATTCATTATACGCTTACCTCAAGTACATTATAAGTTACACTCTGTCTTGATCCTGGATACTCCTCAAGAACTAATGGGAGGTACAAACAGAAGGAGGACCAGAACCAAACTGGCGAAAATGACTGAATTTTCCCCTCAAACTTCTTCCCAGCCATCTTCTGCAGACCATGGCATCTCCTTCCCATCGCTTTCTGGGACTTCTCCCGTTTCGAACTCGGCGGACTCTCACGATAATATGGAACGCTCTAATACCACGGAAGCCCCGCTTCAGCGCATCCTTCAGTGAGAATATACAATCTAACTTCAAACATGCTATGACGAACTTAGGGCTGATATTCAATCTTTGGTTGCTCGTACAGACCATCTGGAAAAAAAAGATGTCAGAGTTTGCAAGCTCCCACAACCTGCTTATTGATGCGAATGCAGCGTTAGAAGATGAGGTCCAAATGCTGTCCTCCAAGCTTCTGGACTTGGAGGATAGATCTTGAAGAGAGAATATTCGAATCCGGGGCATCCCAGAGTCTGTCACCTAGGATTTACTTTAACCCTTTCTCATCGATTTTATGGCTATAGTTCTACCAGATGCCACCCAGATCGATTTCACAATAGATCGTATCTACCGGTTACCTAAACCGAAGCATCTTCACTCCTCAGTTCCAAGGGATGTCATTACCAAGATACACAAAGGATGAGTTCCTTAAAGCTCTCCATAAGCATCCTCCCCTACCGGATAAGTACAAAGATATTGCGATCTTCCCAGATCTCTCTGCTGGAACTATGCTTAAACGCTGGGAGTTCTCCCAGTACATTAAAATTCTTTATGACCATGGTATTGGATATTACTGGGGCTTCCCCATTAAGTTGGTCATCAAGAAAGACAATGTCACTACTACTTGTCGTAACCCGATGATGGTCAGAGATCTTCTTGTGTCCTGGGACCTGATACATTCGCCACCTACTACGCCCTCTTAAACACAGAGAATCCGACCAGAGGTCATCACTCCCCTTTGGTCAGAGAAGCATGCCAGACCCGCTTCTAAACCATATGATTAAGTTTTGGGCCGGAATGTTGAACTCACCCACCTCCTCTCTGAGCTTATGTTGTACTCCCTATGTTGCGTTTAGAGCATTGATTTCTGTGCCATGTGGTCTTCTGCCGCAAAACTGTCTTCCCTCACCTGGAGACTTTTCCCAACTTTTTGGAACTCTGTTTAGTTTTTTTGCATTTTACTCCGTATGCTATACGTTCAGTTTTTGCCTTCACAGGTTTCTCAGTTGTTTCAGTTTATTGCCATGTATTCCATGATTTGCTACCCAACTCTCCTGACTCACCTCTCTCCGGAGAGTTTTGCCCTTGAGTATTACTCGGCTCTGAAGTACTTACCCAACCGACATTATGGGGATTAAAATTCTGTCCTTAAATACTAATGGGCTCAATTCGCCCTTCGAGAGGTCAACCCTCTGGAGAGATATTCTGAAGTCTAAGGCAGATATTGTATGTCTCCAGGAGACACACTTGAGAGATCAAGATGCTCACAGGTTGAGGCACAGGAAGTTTCCGATACATTATCTTATGTCTTTCTCACAGAAGAAAGCTGGGGTGGCAGTTTTTATTAAGGATACTGTTTCCTTCTCCCTTAAGCAAGTGATTATTGATGAGTTTGGTAGATACATTATCCTGCACTGTTTGCTAGATGGAGCGGAGTACACTATCGCCACCCTTTATGCTCCTAACAAGCGACAGTTACGCTTTATCTCCAAAGTCATTGCTAAAACAAAATCTCTTCAAGCAGGTCACCTTATTGTATGTGACTATTTTAATATGGTTATTGATAAGGAATTGGATAAATCACGCTTCTCTCCCCCCCCCCCCCACCCATGACACATGATTTAAAATCCCTACTAACTATGGAAAATTTACACGACCCTTAGCAATATTCACACCCTGAGGAAAAGGATTTTTCATTCTATTCTGCCCCTAACAAATCCTATTCCAGAATAGACTTTTTTCTTGTCAACAGACAAAGTCTACCTAATATTTTTTCAACAGAAATAGGTAATAGAACGTGGTCGGACCATGCCCCTTTGTCTCTTACTTTAATGGACAAATTCCCCTTCCCATCCTACTCACCATGGAGATTAAATACGTACCTATTGAAATCGATCTCAATTGTTGATGAGATTAGGGCCTCCTTACAAGAATACTTTGACCTAAATCATACTTCTATATCTGCGCCATCCACTCTCTGGTGCGCCCATAAGGTGTTCATTAGAGGCATATTCCTTAAGGTTGCATCTAGAGAAAAGCGTAGAAGGGAGAAAAACCTAAATGACCTGTTAGAAAAAATCCAAAAAGGGGATAACCTTGCTAAGAAATCCCCTACTCCGTCAGCTATTAAGGAATTGCGTTCTTTAAGACATCAATTGCAGTTGCTCAGTCTTCATAAATATGAATCTTCCCTTGCCAGACTTAAGTGGAACTTTTATATGCAAGGAGACCGCCCAGGGAAATTGTTGGCCCGTAGAATTTAAGCAACTCCAGGCTAGATCTAAAATTGGATAACTTACGGTAAATAATCAAAAAATTGTAAATCCACAACATATTGTGAATTCTTTTGCTCAATACTACTGTGCCCTATACAATCTTAAAGACGATCCCTCACTTCCACCAGTTGAGGTCCCGCGTATTCTGTCTTTTTTAGGTCAATTGTCCTTGGCAAAACTGTCGGAAGCTCAGTTGACCTCCCTTAACTCTCCTATTACTTCTCAAGAACTGCAAGTCAGTCTAAATTAAATAAATCTTCTGAATGGGCTGAATAACGAATACTACAAACTCTTCCAAATCCCCCTCAATGAATATCTTTTAGATACCTTTAACTCTTTTATTACCGGAAATTCCCTGCAGAGATGCTAGCCGTCTCTATTTTAACTATCCTCAAACCTGGCAAGCCACAGGACATCATGTCGAATTACAGACCCATCTCCCTGCTCAATTCCGATATTGCCAATAGGGTAAATGAAGTACTTCCATCTCTGATTAACACTGACCAGGTAGGATTTGTTCAGGGACGCCAGACTAGGGATGGTATCCGACGAGTTCTTAATGTTATACAATTTCTAAGTAGGGATAAGACTCCATCTGTCCTTCTTTCTCTCGATGGAGAGAAAGCCTTCGACCGCATTAGCTGGGCATACCTGCGAGAAGTCCTCCTCAAATTTGGGTTTAATAGTCCAATTCATACGGCAATTACTTCTTTATATACCTCGCCCTCTGCTACCGTTTTCTCCTCTGGTTTTCTGTCAAAACCGTTTAACATTTCAAATGGCACTAGACAAGGATGTCCGCTTTCACCCTTGATTTTCGCTTTATGCATCGAGCCCTTAGCGGAAATGATCAGAGTGTCTCCCCTTATAAAAGGTGTCGATATAGCTCAAGTCAACCACAAGACCAGCCTATATGCTGATGACGTTCTCATCATGTGTCAAGCACCAGACTACTCGAATTACTCAACCTATACTCTGAGTGGTAATTTTATAAATTGAATATTCATAAATATACCATTTTTCAACTACAGTGACCCCCCCCCCCCCCCCAAGTCCGATCTGCTCTACTCCACTTTTACTTTACTTGGTCAGATTCGCATATTGTTTATTTAGAAGTTAACATCTTTCCAGATCTTTCTGAAACCATCAAACATAATTGGGAGGAACTATTTTTGTCCTTATCCACTGAGGTCGCTAGATATAGCCAGTACTCTCTTTCCTGGATAGCCAGAATTAGTCTTACTAAGATGCTTTTTCTCCACAAATTCCTATACATTGCAAGAGCCCTCCCCTTTTTCATTCCTCCACCACTATTGCATAAACTCCAATCCCTGTTTTTGAGGTTTATTTGGGGGTCCAAAACACCTCGCTTTAAAAGACAATACCTTTATCTCCTAAAGAAGCAAGGGGGGATGGCTGTCCCTAATTTGTGGGCATATAATATCTCTTGTATCTTGGAACCAGCCTTTCTGCATTGGAATAATCCTCACTTACACTGCTGGATACATATTGAAAATGCAATGCTAGCTTTGGGCTCAGTCAAGGATCATCTTATGGCTATATCACTAGGGTTTTCCCAACTTCCTTCCTCATATTTCAATCTTGATGCCCCGCAACATCTACTTTCAGTGTGGGAGAAACACATAGCGTGTAAATATAAAGTGCATATTAGTAGGAAACATTGTTCCTTATCTATGTTATATGGAGCTATACCAGACATTCGCTTAGAGACATGGATTTCTAGAGGGGTCTGGGTGATTAGAGATCTTTTCTCAGAAGGCATTTTTAAAACATTTGCAGACCTTTCTTCCCAGTACTCCCTTCCTAACTCACAATTCTATGTTTACCTACAGATTAGACATGCAATTTCCTCCTTGCCTAATCTTTCCTCCACAACACTTAAATCCCCGTTCCACCATTTCTTATTGGCTAGTCATCACCGTATGAAGGGACTCTCAGCTGCCTACTCAACAATAATGGAAGTAGACGAGGAGACTAAACTCGATTATATGATTAAGTGGGAAGCAGAGATGTCTAAAACCTTCTCGGTGGAGGACTGGTGGAAAGCGGCGATTTCAATCTCTAAACACTCCAAATATATTAATCACTTGGCCCTCTTGAGGAAAATTCACCTTCGCTGGTACCTCACTCTGGTCTGATTGGCCCACATCTTCCCAGGGTCCTCCAAAATGTGTTGGAGAGGCTGTGGCTTAGCTGGTTCCTTGTCACACATGTGGTGGTTGTTTCCCATAGTTAAGAACTTATGGACTGAGGTGGAACGTCTAATCCAACACTTATATTGTTCACAATGCATTCTTAGGCAGGAACTTGCTTTATTAGATATTGGCATGTATGATATTCCACATTCTCATCAAACGGTCATCTCATCAAAGCTTCTATTCCTCTTGCAAATCATCTCCAAATATTCATAGATTGACTATGACTTATGAATTATGGTGTTTGGGGAAATACTGTGGGGGATGCGCACTTTTAGGTATCTATAAGTTATTAACTAGTATATCAGTTACAGATATCCTCCAAGGCTCAGGAACTAAATTATAAAATTCTAACAAGATGGTGTAGAGTTCCAGCTCTCTTACACTCTCTCTATCCAGATGTTCCCAACACATGTTGGCATTGTAGGAAAGACATAGGCACAATGACCTATATTTGGAGGAGTTGCCCTATTCTTGAGTCTTTCTGGCTTAAGGTTATTGATGTTATTCATGCCATCACAAGACTAAAATTACAAAATGATCCTGTCTCTCTTCTCCTCTTCGCCATACCTCTCTCCACCTCCTCCCTTAAATACCACCTAATCTCATTTCTAATAATCACCGCCAAAACTATCATTCCTATATTATGCCTCCATCCTCCAGCCCCTCTGTATCAGACTGGTTCAAAGAAATTCACAAAATACAGAGAATGGAAGAACTCCGAAATTATTCTATCACAAAAAGTAAGAAATTTCTCTACACCTGGAGTGAGTGGTCCAATTTTTGCAAAACAGACAGGTATTGTACTTTCTCTTAAATGCGATGACTTTCACAGACCTAGACACCATAAAATTACATTGCAGACACATTCTTCTTATTGGATGTAGCTTATGAACCAACTGGATACTGTTCTTTTCTTTCCATTTGTTCTTAGTTTTCTGCTTATTTATTAGGTTTAATATTGAATTGTATTTCATCATCTTGTATTGAGTCAATATAGTCAGTGTTTATTCAATACTTACATATCCCTTGTTTGAGGCAATGTCTTCACTTTTCAGATTGTAAACATATTTTCTTTGCTTTGGCGCTCTCCTCTCTCCCCTCTTGACAAGTGTTCACTAAATCAGCTTCTGACTTTTACTTCAACATACTTGAATTTATTTCCTTTATCTTGCCTATGAGTATATATTGTTCAACATGTTTTTCATTCTGATGTTTAATTAGCTCTATTCTATAACATCCTTCATATTGAAAACATCATCTCTTGTAATATTTTTGTATGCAACTGTATGTTGGAAAATAAATTTTGTATATTTCTATGGCTGTACTCAATGTTATTCCTAATAAACTTTCTTGAATAAGAAAAAAAACTAACCTTTACCCAACTTACACCAAATTAAGTTAAGGTAAACAATGTTTTTATTTGTACCAACATTTGATTCATACTTACCCCTATCGAATTGCTGGGAGCTGGTTTAAATTTTACAGAGACATGAATTGAAATGAAACAAAACATAAATACCATAGTACAAATTAATCAAATTATTTATTTTAATTAATTTACTGAGTAAAAAACTACAGCGGTAACTGTTAACTGTAGTTACTCCACTTGACCACTAATATTAAAGAGAACCTGCCACATAGATTATGGCCTGAGGACAGCACAAGCATGTGACAGACATGCTGTTTCCATATCTGTGTCCATTATTCTTTAAGATGCTGTAGTTTTAGAGTATTTAATGCTCAAATCTGGCAGTTTTCAGCCAGAGAAGAGTCATGAAAAGAGTCTGTTTTTTCATGACCCGGCTAGCCTTGGGAGGGTGGGGCTATCACCTGCTCATGAAAAGCTGCACTCTATGTTGGCTGGAAACTGCCAGATTTGAGCATTAAATGCTCTGAAACTACAGAGTTTTACAGAATAAGCACTGAAAACAGCATGTTTATCACTGGCTTGTGTTGTCCTCAGCAAGGGTGGCATAATCAATGTAAGAGGGAACGTATCAAGTAGTTAAAAAAAAAAAATAATAAAAAAAAAAATATATATATATACATACACTCACCGGCCACTTTATTAGGTACACCTGTCCAACTGCTCTTTAACACTTAATATCTAATCAGCCAATCACATGGCGGCAACTCAGTCATTTAGGCAGGTAGACAGGTCAAGACAATCTCCAGCAGTTCAAACCGAGCATCAGTATGGGGAAGAAAGGTGATTTGAGTGCCTTTTGAACGTGGCATGGTTGTTGGTTTCCAGAAGGGCTGGTCTGATATTTCAGAAACGCTGATCTCCTGGGATTTTCACGCACAACCATCTCTAGGGTTTACAGAGAATGGTCCGAAAAAGAAAAAACATCCAGTGAGCGGCAGTCCTGTGGGCGGAAATGCCTTGTTTTATTGCCAGAGGTCAAAGGAGAATGGGCAACTGGTTCGAGCTGATGAAAGGCAACAGTGACTCAAATAGCCACCCCTTACAACCAAGGTAGGCAGAAGAGCATCTCTGAACGCACAGTACGGCGAACTTTGAGGCAGAAAGGGGTACAGCAGCAGAAGACCACACCCGGGTGCCACTCCTTTCAGCTAAGAACAGGAAACTGAGGCTCCAATTTGCCCAAGCTCATCGAAATTGGACAGTAAAGATTGGAAAAACGTTGCCTGGTCTGATGAGTCTCGATTTCTGCTGCGACATTCGGATGGTAGGGTCAGAATTTGGCGTCAAAAACATGAAAGCAGGGAAATCCATCCTGCCTTGTATCAAGGGTTCAGGCTCGGGGTGGGGGTGTCAGGTGTGGGGAATATTTTCCTGGCACTCTTTGGGCCCCTTGGTACCAATTGAGCATCGTGCAACACCTTGTTGAATCTATGCCACGAAGAATTGGGGCAGTTCTGAAGGAAAAGGGGGTCCAACCCGTTACTAGCATGGTGTACCTAATAAAGGGGCCCGGGTTTGAGTGTATAAAATATTTTTAATAAAATATAAATATATAATATATATATATATATATATATATATATATATATTGTGAGGGGGACCAGCAAGCAGGTAGGCAGCGTGGGCTTCAGCGGACAGAGACAGTGACACAAACTTCAAGTTCAAGTCCAGGCATTGCCCGGGTTTATTTTAGCAGGTGCAAAACACAAACAAAAACAAGCCTTGGCTTCAGGCTAACAGAAAATATATAGCTGCTGGGCTGAGCACTTACTAGACAAAGTCTTCCCTGACTAGTTCTTTAGGCAGCTCAGTTTTCACAGCCAGGTTTCTTTGCACGGGGTCTTTCCTCTGAGACGCAGAGTATACAGCAGACACCGCACAGGCCTGCAGACCCAGGCTTTATAGGCTGGACACCAGCCTCACCTGGTGCGTAGGAGTGGCCACCCACCCGGCTCTTTGATCACTCCATAAAGGCTGACCCAGACTAAGTGGACTGGAGCAGCTACACTTCAAACCGTGTCAGTAACATAGTGTTACTGACACCTAAACTGTCGGCCCTCCTTCACCGAGCCCAGGCCTCTCGGTGACACGCATTGCTCCACTTACTCCCCAAAGCCTAGGAGAGCATTCGAGGAGAAATATAAACTTCCTTCAACAATGCCGCCCGTCAACTGTCTCACATTTCCCTCCCCCTCTTTCGAACCTGTGGGGTCGGACACTTTTAGCTACCAAACATGTGTTCTTGACTGTGCGTCGCATTGCCCTGTAGTCTTCCTGCCATTAAAGTTCTAAACCAAAACTGTAATTCTGCAGTGTCAGGAACCATCTGGTAACCCAGCATTTCTCTCCTTTGCTTGGGACATCCCCGTTTAGAGGTGAGTGGTCTGTGATCAACCTAAAAATGGCGACCCAGTAGGTAGTACTTAAGGGATTCGAGGGCCCACTTGATGGCCAAACACTTTCGCTCCACAATACTGTAATTCCTCTCTGCGGGAGTGAGCTTCCTACTTAAGTACGTTACTAGGTGCTCTTCTCCGTTTACTTCCTGGGAAAGCACTGCATCCAGTCCCACATCAGACGCATCCGTCTGTACAACAAAACCCTTTTTAAAGTTTGGGGTGATCAGTAGTGTTGAGCGATTATTATCGACAAAGTTGAAATCAGCACGGTATTTACACTGATCGGATTTTTTAGATCACGCGATAATTTAGGTTAAAATTGTGCATAATCTATTAATACACGCCATTTTTGGTGCTTCCTGTAAATTTTGGCGGCCAGCAAATCAGCTTACAGAATAAGCAGGGTGAGATGTGTGTGCGACGTCATGACTGGGATGTGTATGGTTGCGATTGGCTTGAAAAATCACATGACCTCGTTTTACATAGAACAGCCCTTCCTGTTCATGATCAGTGTGTGTCAGCGTCTCATAGCAGTGGGAAACGTGCGCTCTGCCTCTGTCCAAACAGCTCAGCAAACAGCTCGCGAAATTATTCTATTTTTACACAGAGACAGCTCATACTTTTAGTTTGTGATCCCTTAGAACTTAGTTAGATGAGATTTGCAGATTTTAGGTAGTTGGGCAGAGAATTTTAAAGGGGCATCTACCGCTGAAAGTCACGGGAGAAGCGGGGGGGGGGGGGGGGCGGGGCCCGCGGCCGAACACAGCCAAGCGCTATAAATGATACTGGATATTGTACAACCAAAACTTTGTTTAGTCATTGCATTGCCTCATATTAGGATACAGATCTTTTCTAGTAAATGCAGGTCTATTTGTTAGGTGCAAAACCACTTTATTATCAGTATACACTTCAGATAGGGTTCTTTTTCAATTTTGCCCAGTCCAGCTTTGTTGATATATTCATCTTGCAGTTAAAAATTTTAATCCAGCAATTTTGTAGTCCCCCACAGGTTGATAGTTTCCAAAAAATACCTTTTATTATCCCATACATTTCAGATACGTTTTTTTTTTCATTTGGCGCAGGCCCTTTTTTTGATAGCCCCCACCTTTGCATTTAAATTTGAATCCAGCAATTTTTGTGGGTCACCACAGGTGTACTAAATAGGTCCCCAAAAATACCTTTTTTTATCGTATAAAATTTCAGACGGGTTGTTTTTTTCATTTTTTGGTCAGTCAATTTTTTGGTTGATAGAGATACTTTGCAGTTAAATTTAAAATCCCGGGAAATTTTGTATCACCACGGGTTTTGAATTTGATAGGGGGCCAAAAAAATACCTTTTATTACCCCCCGTATACATTTCGAAAAAAGTTTTTTTTTCATTTTTGGCCAGGCCAGCTTTGTTAATAGAGCCCCCTTGCATTTTAAAAATTTAAAATTCCACAACTTTGTATTTCCAACACAGGGTATTTGATATTCCCAAAAAATACCTTTTCCCCCTTTTAAAACTTTCAGACGGGTTGTTTTTTTTTTCATTTTTTGGTCAGCCCAAGCTTTGTTAAATAGAGCTACTTGAAAGTTAAATTTGAATACAGAAATTTTTTGTAGTCCACCAGGGGTGAATTGATAGGTGCCAAAAATCCCTTTTTATTATCCGAAATACATTCAACGGGGTGTTTTTTTTCATTTTTTTGGTCGGGTCAAGCTTTGTTGCTAAGGCTACTTTGCAGTTAAATTTAAAAATACAGCAAAAATTGTAATCCCCCACAGTAAATTTGGTAGGTCCCAAAAAAAATCCCTTTAAAATTTACCCGTAACATTTTAAAAAGGGTTTTTTTTTTCATTTTGGGCGCGGGCCCCACTTTTTTGATAGAGCCACCTTGCATTTAAATTTGAACCCAAAGCAACTTTGTAGTCCCCAAACGGTAAATTTGGGTTTAGGGGGCCAAAAATACCGTTTATTTTTCCATAAACTTTTCAGACGGGTTTTTTTTTTCACTTTTGGTCAGTCAACTTTTTTGATAGAGCTACTTGAAAAAGTTAAATTTTGAATACAGCAATTTTTTTTACCCACCACATGTGAATTAAATGGATGCCAAAAATACAGTTTATTATCCGGTAAAACATTTCAGACAGGTTTTTTTTTTTCACTTTTGGCAGTCAACTTTGTTGTTAGAAAAACCTAGCATTTAAAATTTCAACCCAAACAATTTTGTTTTTTTTTAAAAAAAATGAGGGTTTTGGGAAAAAAAAGCTGTGTTTTTGCCGTTTTTTAATAAGAATTTCCCAAAAACTCTTTTTTTTTACCTTCTAAAATTTTTATCTTTCTGAACATGGACGAAATTCAGGTGGAAAGGCGCCCCAAAGGGGGGGAGGAAAAGGAGGTAAGGGTACAGAAAAAGGGTTCCTTCCAGGGGCGGCGACAACACCATGCCAGGGGAACTTCAGTTGCAGGACCGTCACCCCCTGTCATCGCGGGGTCAGGGGCCCTTTTAATTTCTCAGTAAAAAACAGCGTCGCCAATCTGTTTTCCCTTTGGGGGATAATGCAACCTGCATCCACATTTCCTTTAACCTCCCAGCCCCCCCATCACACCCAAAAAAATGTCTCATCAGCATCATCAGCATCCGCCCAAAACTTTAAAGCGAAGGCAGCCCAAAGGGTAAACCCGTGTCCCCACCACTGTGGATAACCCCTTTTTCCCTTAAAACCCCCTTTTTGAATAAACAAAATGCGGTTGGGGTCAAAGGGCCCATGTTAAAAGATAAAAGAGGCCCAAAAGGGAGGATGATTTTCTCTGCTCTGACGCCCAAAACTGATGCAACCCAGAGGAGGAAAAAGGGAAAGCCGGTAAACCCGGCAAAAAACCCCGGGGGCGGTCGGAAACCCCTTTTGCGGGTCCCTTTTGTTTGTACCCCCGCAGCCCCTTTGGAGGGCAGAATTTTCCAGGAACCAAGTCACCTGTGTTGATGATGATAAAGACGACATTGCACCCAACTGGCCCTTTTCAGCAAAAATTTGTTTTCCGGCCCTTTTAAACCCGGGACAAAGGGGGTTAGGGGCCCAGAAGGGGCCCTGGGCCTCAAAAAGGGAGAGGGGGGTCGCAGAATTCTCCCTTATATGTTTTCCCCCAGCCAGGGTCGCGGAACCCCCCGCTCCTCCCCTTAAAGCGCCGTAAAAAAAGGTCCAGGACCTCTCAACCTGGGCCTTTTTTAAAGCAAGCCCTGATTCACCCAGCGTTTGTCATATCCCGGGCCTTTGCCGTAAACGCATAAAAAGGCAAAAAACCCTTTAAAGGTTTTTAAAACCACCCCCAAACATCCCCTAGTCACACCACAATTTGCTTTTGATTTTAAAAAGGAGGAACACTTCCAAAAAAAGGCCAGACCGACGGGGGGCCCCTCCAACCACTGTCCACCCTCTTTTTCCCCGCTCCTCCCCTCCGCAACCACCAAGCGTTCCTCAGCTCCCATTTCTCTCAGAGTCTTTGGATCAGGGATCAGCCTCCCTTAAAGCCTCCACTGCCCCCCCGAGTACCATCAGCACCACCAGAAAACCCCATCCCCCCCCTTCCCTTCCGCCATTTTTGATGCCCTTTGCACACCGAAAAAGGGGCCTTTCTAGCACCCCACCCTTTTTCTGTCTGGGGGATGTCCTGGGGGTGACGGGGGGGGCTCTCAGGCTTTCGGCGCACACTCTCAAAACCGCAGGGATGGTGCAGGACTCTTTCACCCAAGGTCCTCGGGGGCATCACGTCCCCAGAGAAACCCAAAGCCGTTTTTGAAATTAATCTGTTTTGGGAGCCCGGGCCACCCCACAGGTCAGGACTTTTACGACCCCGGGCGGCAACAGACCGAGTTTGGCTGGGTGAAAAGGGAGCCTTGTGCCAGGGAAGGGGGTTGTGCGATAAACGGGCAAATTTTCTGGCCCGTCCCTTAAAAACCGGTAGGCTGGAGCACACCCCTTTCCGGGCCCCAAGTCATAAACCGGGGTCCCCAGAAATGTCTAAAGAGCTACCCCGGGCCCTTGTCCCTTCTTGCGAGGAAGGCTCGATTTCGGAGTTCGCACTTCCGCCTTTTCGAAACCCCGCTTCAAAACCCGCCGGCTGCTTTGCCCCTTTAAACTCGGCCTCCCGTAACCTTTCTCATTTTTCGGGGCAAAAAGCGGGGAAATTTTCCCACCCCCCCACAGCCCACGATTGGGCAGCAAGGGGCAAACCATTTAAACCCGTACGAAGTGACACATGGCCTGACAAGCAGCGGTGCGGACCTCGGGGGGTTGACCCCCCGAGAGTGGAGGGAGGGGAAAAAAAGGCCCCTGCACCCTCCTTTGCCCGTTTTTTTAAGAAGCCAAACCCAAAAGGCAGTGCGGACGAAGCCCGGCAGCCCTTTTGGTTTATCTTAGTTTTTTGGGAAAGATCTTTGGACATTCTGAAACAACAGGTTTTCCCCCCCCCCCCCAGCACGGAGGAGGAACGGACCCCAAATGCGGACAAAGGAGCCTTTCCCCTCCGTCGAATCCCCAGGCCCCCCACAGTTTTTCTCAAATTTTTCGGTGTTCATAAGGCAGTGGTTCGGGGTCCAGGGGTAGTTCAAATCAGCGCATCGCTCTCCCGGGGGCATCAACTCAGGGAAGTCAGGGCTGTGGGTTTAAGCGTGCCTGAGGAAGCGGAGGAGGGGGGAAAGGGGGAGGAAGGTTTTCCCCAACACTGACGTTACCCCCGGGCCCCTTTTCCTTTTTGGGAAAAAGTTTTCGCGGGAAATTTTAGGCGGAGGAGGAAATGAGGAAAAATTTAGTTTTTCTAGTGCCCCTCGACCCCCGACGCTTGGGGAAAACAAGGGTCCAATTCCCCTCACCCTGAGTGCCCTTTGGGTGCCCCCATTTTCCCCCCCCAACATGATCCCCCGTAATTTAAGGGCCTCAAAATGAACAACAGTTACCTGGGGGGCCACCCTCCTTTGGGCCCCGGTAAAAAAACAAAAATCAGCACTTTCCTTCCACCCACCCAAATAAGAGTAAAATGCAGGGAAAAGGGGGACCTTGCTGAATTTATCCCAACTGGAGACATCGTTGCGTTTTTGTTCACCGTTCCCCCAAAAGTCACGGTGGAACCCAAAATCACGACGTGAACAGCCCGTAGAGTGCCAATACCGTAGCGGGAGCAGCAGGCAAGGGGGCAGAAACCCCAAAAAAGGTTTACCCCTGGCAAACCTTTTTTTTAAACCCCCTCACCAACGGGATGCAATCGGGGAAAACATCCAACACACCCTAGACCAAAAATTTTAAAATCATGGTGCACACTATCTCGTCCCAAAACCGATGTTTTTGGTTGTTTTTTCCGGGCCCAAAAACTTCGGGTTCCAAAAAAGGACGAATGGCCCGAGCCCCGGGCTTGGGGCCCCCCATAGAGGCGTTGTCCTGCCCCGCAAACCACGTCATATCTGACGGACCCCCCCAGCACCCCCTGGAGGAGTCCCTTAACAGACAAACGCATCCGGGTTTCCACAATAATGTATCGTTTGACTTTCATCAAAATAATAGGCATGGGTCTCTGAGGGTTTTGTTTCCCCAAAATTTCCGAGGGCACCGATTTTGTTGCGGTCTACTTCACAAATTTCCCCTTTAAAAAGAAAAAGGGGCCTCTTAAAACTTTTTTTTAAAAAGGGTCATTTCTTACTGCAATTTTTATTCTCTTTTCCCAACATTTTTTTTTTTGCTGGTTTTGCTGTAGGAGACCCGGGAAAAAACAGCAAGGTTTTTATGACAACACCGTATTCCATTTACTCACTTTTTCTTTAGAATTTTTTCGCATTGTCCCAAAGGTTTTTTAGGGCATGTTGTTTTTGAGATACAGCTATAAATTAAAGGTCCCTTTTTTTAAAGAAATGTGGCCCTTCCCAATGGCGTAAAGTAAACCAAAATTATCATTTGGGCTTATAAAGATGGGGATTTAAAAAATATTTACTTTTTCCCTTTTATTAATAATACTTTGTATCCAAAAATATGCTTGGGTCCCCCTCTATATCGGACATATGTAAATCCTGTATATGTGAAGGAAACTTTCATTCTACCCCCCCAAGGAAATTTTATTTCTCTCACAGGGGTTTGCCTTGGGACCCCCCCCTCCCTGACTTCTTCGAACCCATACAGATTTAAAAAGCTGATACCAAAACAAAAAAGGGTCCCCTTTTTAATATACCACACCAGATTGGAGGGCCCCTAGATTTGGGGAAGTCTGGTTTTTCGCTGAATAGACAACTCAACATAAGAAAAATTAAACCGTTTGGGATTTTGCACGATAAGGGGGCTGCCGGGCTAGCATAAAAAAGGGCAGACCCCCCAGTAAGACTGAGCCTTCCCCCCTAGGGCCGGACCTGGCCCCTAGCACCCCGGGGGATGTGTCCCTCGGACGGAATGGGTTGTACTTTTTTAGGGGGCAACACGGGGGCCCCCCCCTTTCACTGTTGCAAAACTTTGGCATTTGGAAAAAATCCGGGAACTGGGCCAGCCCAATTTTCATTTATTTTATCTTAATTAATTTTATTTTTCCCCTTTTTTTTATGTAATAAAAACCTTTTATTTTTTATACATTCGCCCAATTGGAATTCATTTTCTTGCACCCCAAAACAATCACCCAATTCAAAATTTTTTTGGGAGCGGTGGATTTGGCGCAAAAAGGGAAATTTTTAAATTAATTTTTTTGGGGTAATAGCAATGTTTTATCTTAGCTTGAGGGGTTTAGTTTTTGGGGTAATTTACAAAAAAAACGAGTCCCCGTCCCCCCGGTTATTTGCACTAAAAGCGGGAAAAAGCACTCCAGAAATTGACTGGGTTTCTTTACCATTGCGACGGGCAGACCCCAGTCGGGCGGTTTGGGAATCTTTTACCGTATCTTTATCGGCTGAAAATCTCAGCAATCATGGGACTGGAAACGCTTGGAGGCGCCAATATAGATACGGACAAGTCTTTAAGGGCATGAGCAATTTTTTATATTTTAACGAGACAGGAGGGAAACTACAAGCCACATTTTAACCCTGAACAGCAAAGTGTCAAAGTAGAAAAAAGTAAACTGGAAAATTTTTAGACTGTCAATTGTGAACGAAAAAAGAGGAAACTTTAAAATTTTTTTCTGACTTTTTGGGGCTTCCTTCCGTATGTAACCCTATTCCGATAAAGTTTTAACAATTTAAAAAGCAAAGATTTTAAAACATTTGGTTCATTTGCTAGAAAGTTTTTTGTACGGGAATGGAACCTTTTAAATTGGGGTTTCAGCAAAAAAAATTTAGCTCATTTTGACGTCAAACTGCAACAGTTTAATGGTAATGTTTTTTTTCCCCCGTTAATACCCTTTGATAAATTTCACCCGTCTGATAGCAGGGGAAGGGGGATCGTCCATAACGTGTCCCTTTTTTTCCCTGTGGAAAAACCTGGGTGGGGAATGTAACTAACCTTCTGTTTATTTTGTAGGAGCAAAAAGAATTTTTTTGTGCACAATGTTTGTGATATCACTTGTTAGCGCTAAAATCTGGTACAAATGAAAATAATGCAGAAGTTATATGGCAGGAATGTTTAATTTGTTGTAATCAAATGTAGTCACTGGTGGAGTGGTTGTGAGGGTTGCTGAAGGACTTGTATATTCCGGGGACTACTGGGGTGCAGGAACATGGTGCATTCTGTTTCCTGGCCTTGTAAAGTGGGTTTCCCCTGAGGTGTGGTGATGTTTTTCAGGCTTTTTGTAATGGCTCTTGTTCCCTATCACCGAGGGGTGGCCCCTGTTGTTTTGTGGGGGCCTGTGAATTTCAATTACCACAGTGGTATTGGTATCATCTTTCTGACTATTAAATGTATGTTGTCAGCTGTGTTGGAGGTTCCAGTTTAAAATAAGGGAAAATATATGTTGTTTGTAAATGTGGGGCCCCTGTGTCTAAAAAATGTGTCTACATGGAGAAATCCCTATGTCTAAATCGGTCATCATCCAGAGATCGCTCTCCCTTTAAAAAAAAAAAATGTCCTTGTGAGGACCGCAGTGCAGCCATAAAAACACAACAGACCTGTATCTTGTAAAATCTCACAAGTATACTATAACGTCTGGTCATATCAAATGCATGGAATGCAAACTGATAATTTTGCATGTGTAACTAACCAACATCAATGAATTTAAGAATAAAATAATTACTTACAGATTAAAATGGAGCCGTCCACAACCTCCTATGCCTTGTCACTGACAAGACGCACAGGATGATTGACCTGGTTGACCTCTGGAATGCTAATTATAAGTGCATGAGAAGCAGCTGAGTGTAATGTATGTTAAAATCTGTTTTCTATGTTACTGTTCTCTATAGAGAAAAATGCCTCAGTCTTCAGAAGTGAAAATCATATAAATATATTCTAGGGTTAATATTGAATAATGAAGTATATACATACACATTGAATTACTCAAAGACCGAATGTATGATTGTGGAACCAGGATTGATTGACGGGGCAATTGTAAAAGCAAGGAGGGAGCACTCTGGGGAATTTAAAGGGTTAACATACCCGGGGTGGTTAAAATTTTATATATAGAGAAAACTTTAAAGGGGTTTTTCGGGGGAGGAAATTTTTCAAACGGGTTTTTTTAAAAAATAATTATATTTTTTCTTCGCCTATGCAAAAAAATGGGAAACCATTTTTGGGTTTTTTAAATTTTAACATTTTTGGTATCAAAGGGTTAAAGCATTCACACGGGTAATTTATACCAAAATTTATCAATTGAAATTTACAATTCCCCACATTCAAGCACATTACACTTTTAAAAAAAAAAAGAAAACATTTTTAAGTTAAAATGGGTTTTTATAAAAGTCTAACTTTTGGGTTTCAATCAAAAGTTTAATTTTATTTGTTAATGCATGAATTTACATAGCTGACTTGACAATAAAACCCGATTTATGACTCAAAACAAGTTTTTACCCGTTGCTTTTGCTATCGAGACCCGAGCAAATTGCTTTGGCTATGGGAGATCGACGATAGTCGATAGCCCGGCCTCCGCTACCCGAAAAAGGTTTTTTTCAAAAGGGTGAGAAATCTTTATACGAGGGGACCTTTAAAAAGTCTAGGGAGAGAAACAACACCTCTTTAATTAAAACCCCCCCAAAAAGGGCTGGAAAAGCTAAAAATTAACATCCACAACAGTCAAATGGAAAACGTGCTACATCTTAGGCAACACACTTGGGTTACAAAAGTCACAAAAAAAAAGGGGTTCCACAGACCTTTTTACAAACCCTGCCCTTTCCCAAAAACCGCCTGCCCCTTAAACCTGCAAAAACCCACAAATTAAAAAAGTCCAGAAGGAAAAAAATTTTTTAAAACCAATCATGTTACTTGAACTGGAAAAATTGAATACCCCTGTCCTGGAAGGGAGAAATTACCCCAAAAACCTGCATGCCCCCCAAACTTTTTAAAAAGGGCCCCGGGGGGAAAAAAGGGAAATTTTTTTCAACCACCATTTTAAAGTTAAAATTTGGACATTAAACTATCCCTGTTTTTGGGGCCAAAAGCTGACCCCCAAAACCTGCATGACCCCCACATTTAAAAAGGGCCAAAAAAAAAGAGTTTTTTAAAACCCCCCCCCTTTTAATTTTCACTGACTTTGACATACCTGTCCGGGGCCACAGAAAGACCCCCAAACCCCTGCATGACCCCCACTTTTAAAAAAGTGCCGGAAAAAGGATTTCTATCAACCACCTTTTTTATTTAAAACTGGACATTGACTAAAACCTGTCCGGGCCACAGAAAGACCCCCAAAACCCAAGACCCCCACTTTTAAAAAAGTCCCGGGAAAAAAGGGACCCTTTCAACCACCATTTTAGTTTCACTGGCCCATTACAATACCTGTCCGGGGCCACACATGAGCCCCAAAAATTTCTAAACCCCCCAAAATTTAAAAAGCCCCCGGGAAAAAGGATCTTTCAACCACCAATTTTATTTTCACGGGACATTGCTATACTGTCCTGGGCCACAACAAGACCCCAAAAACCTGCTTAAACCCCCCATTTTTAAAAAGTCCCGGAAAAAAGGGGATTTTTTAAAAACCACCATTTTTTTTTGAACTGGACATTGACTATACCTTCCGGGCCCCACAGCTGCCCGGGTTTGGTTTTTACTAGTGGGTGGGGTGAAAGCCCGGGCCCCGGCTCCTTTCATCTATTAAAAACCAGTTTAAAATCCCTGATGACGAAACCAACAAAAACCTGCCCTTTGCTGAAGCAGAGTGGGGAAGCAAAGTTGAGAACTCCACCCTTTCCTCTGTACACAGTCAATCCAGGGAGCGTTTGCCCCTCCGTATGAGTGTGGACCAATTGAGCTTCACTTGGAAATACGGGTTTTTAAACCCGCTCCTGTTACACCCGGGTGCCCTTTATTTTGGCATTTTTTTTTCTCTTTTTTACCAACGTGCTTGGAAATGGTCTCTGTATTTTTGTTCTCGGGCCGGGGTTTCCAAACTCCATGTCCTCTGAATAACCTACATCTGGTCAATTTTTTCCCTGTACCCCCCTTGTACAATTCAAAAGGTTTTTTTTTAAAAAGCTTTTTGGGTTCATGAAAGGGTTTTTTATCCCTTTAATTCTAGAAAACCATTTTTAAAAAAGGGTTTGGAACCCCCCACCCAAGGGTCTTTTTTTTCTTTTTTTTTCATTGTTTTAAAAAAGGGGTTTCTCAATACGGGGATTGATAGCTATGTTAAAGATCTTGAAAAAACCAATTCTTTTTTGGCAAAAAGGGTTTCCATTAAAAAAGGGGGGGGGGGGGGGTCCAACCTATTCCTGTTTTCTGACAGCCCATCACCCTTGAGCCACCTTGACAATTGGAAGAACAAATTTTTCTGTTAAAAAAAACATTTTTTAAAAATGGGCCCTGTATATAGCTGCATTTTCCAGCAAAAGGCCCCCAAAAATTGGGGGGGGGGGGGGGGGGGGAGGGGGGGCCATGACCCTTGAGCCACTTTGGTAAATTTGTGAAGAACAAATGTCTGTTAGAAAAAAATTTTTTTTTTAAATTTAGGACCTGATATTGCGCATTTAAAGCAGCAAAACCCAAAAAAAATTTAAAAATTACTTCCCAACCACTGCAAAAAATTGTGGGGGGAGAAACCCCCTTAGAAGCCCCATTTTTTGTTACAAAGGGCCATGAATTTTTTTGCTGTATCTCCAGCAAAATTAAACCCCCAAAAAATTTTTAAATAAAAACCCCCAGCCACTATTAAAAAAATTTTTTGAGGGGGAAAAAGCCCCCTTTGAAGCCCCCATTTCTTCCAAAAGGGGCCATAATTTATAGCTGTATCTCACAGGGAACAAGACCCCAAAAAATTTTAAAATGACTTCTCAGCCCCATTAAAAATTGGAAAGGGGAAATGCCCCTTAGAAGTCAAAATTTCTGTTTCCAAAAGTACCAAAGATTATTGCTGTATCCCCACAGCAACATGACCTCAAAACCATTTTACAATGCGAAAACCTCTTAAGAAAAAAAGTGATAAATGGAATAAAGGTGTTTTCATGAAACCCTTTCTTCTTTTTCAGTCTCCTCACAGCCCAAAAACCCGCCAAAAAAAAAACTGTTGGGGAAAAGAATAAAAAATTTCAGTAAGAAATGATCATTTTTAAAAAAAAAATTTTCAAGAGGACCATTTTTTGTTTGAAAAGGAAAATTTTAAAATAGACGGCAACTAATCGGTGACCTCGGCAATTGGGGGGCCCCAAAATCCCCCCTCCCGAGATCCTTTTCCCCGATTTAACTTGATGAAAAATCAAACATCCCCATTTTCTGTGGGAAAACCGGAAACGTTTGTCTGTAAAAGACTCCCCAGCTGTGTGAAGGCCCCCCTAAAGATTAAAAGTTTTTTTTCCCCCCCCCCCGGGTTTCTTGGGGGAGGAAAAACCAAACCCCTAGGGGGGATGAGCCCCGCTCGGGCCCTTCCCTCCTTTTTTGGGTACCCAGAATCTATTTGGGGCCGGAACCCCATGCAAAAAACCAAACGGGGTTGAGACCAAAAAAGGTTTTGCACCATGAAACTTAAAACTGATCTCTGTGGGGTTGGGTGTGTTTCCCCGCATTGCATGCTTTGGGGAGGTGGGAAACAAAAATTGCCGAGGTCACCCATTAAAGGGTTCTGCCCCCTTTTTTGGGTCCTTCCTGGGTACCCTACTTTGGGACTCTACCTGCTGTCACGGGCCCCTGATGATGTTCCCACCGGGACATTTTGGGGGAAAAGTGAAGCAGACGCAAAAAGAAGTCCCCCCAGTTGATCAACAGCAAGATCTCCATTTCCCCGCATTTTTTCTCTCTATTTGGGTGGGTGGGGAAAGGGAAAATCTGGTTTTTTTTTTTGTACCGGGGGTCCAGGAGGGTGGCCACCCAAAACTGTTTTTCATTTTGATGGGCCTTTTAAAGCAGGATCATGTTTGGGGGAAAAAGGACATCCCAAAACACTCAAAGTGAGAGATGGAGCCTTTATTTCCCCCCTCTGGGGCGGGGGGGCACTAGCAAAATATCTTCCTCATCTTCCTCCTCCGCCTTTAAAAATTTGCGCCAACCCTCTTTTCCCAAGGGAGGGGCGTTGGTAAAAATTTGGTGTCTAGGGAAAAACCCCTCCTCCCCGCTGCCCCCCGCCAGCTTCAACACAGCCCCGACTTCCTGAGATGATGCACCCTTAAGCTGAAGGGGCCCACCTTGCACTAACTCTGAAAAACCCCCAACCACTGCCTAAAGAAAAACCGATGAAATTGTGAAACTGTCGGGCCTTGTGGATTTTTACGGAGAAAAGGCTCCTGTCCCCCCTCTTTTTGTCCGTCTCCCCCCCGTCGCTGGCGGGGCCTGTTTGTTTCAGAGTTCCCAAAAAATCTTTTCCCGAACTAAGATCACCACAATGCCTATGCTGACAAGGGGATTGTCCCACTGACCTTTTTGGGGGCTTCTTTAAAACTGGGAAGGATGGTGGCAGAGCCTTTTAAACCTGCCCCTCCAAATCCCCGGTTTCAACACCCCGAGGTTTCCCAAAAAAGCTGCTTGTTCCCGGCCCCTGTGTCCCCTTCGTAAATGCGTAATGGCTTTTCGCTGGGTGCCACAAACGCTGGGGCAAAGTGGAGGGTGGAATTCCAGCGTGTTGCCCCCGTCAACAATGAGACGGTTTTACGGGGAGCCGAGGGTGACGCGCAAAGCGCCCCGGGGGGAAAACAGGGTGCCAACGGCGGAAGTCGGAAATCAGGGCCTCGAGCCCTTCCCTTTAGCAGGCCCGTCCAGACCCGGGTTTTTCTTTTTTAGGATTTCTGGGCACCCAAGGGTTTTTTTGACATGTTCCAGGCAAGGGATGTGCCCCAGGGCCCACCGATCTTTAAGGGGGGCCAGCAATTTTTGGCCCTTTTTCCCCACAAACCCCCTTGCCTGGCACCAAAGGTTTCCCTTTCCCCCCCCCAGCG